>JAOSBL010000009.1:13574059-13590756 GCA_027568915.1 Erythroxylum roraimae
CAACAAAATTTCTAGCTTTTTCTTTCGAAAATCTCTAACTTCTCAAATCGCTAAGCTTTTTGCAGTCTTCGACTCCGTCCTATATGTATAGTCTTCATCTTCAACCGCTTCTTGATAACTGCTTCATCCTCTCCTAAATATGCATATTTCAAATGCATTGTGAATTTAGCTCCACATTAGGTACTTTTACATCAAAAGGTAATAGCCTTTGGTAAGATTCAAGTAATTGTATATAAGAAAGTTCACACCTTGTAGAAGAGGTTTCGAAAGAATGTAAGGTAACCACCATCTCAATTAGCTCCTCTCTTAACTCAACGTTATCAGTGGCTTCTAATTTTATATGCTTGGACAAAACTATTTCTAATTGATCTTTGTAATTTAACTTAAACATTTTCGGTACTAAGAGATCAATCACATAAATAGAGAAAAGATAATGAACATCCTAATGATGTTTCATGGCATCAAAATATTGAAATGAATAACTTCCCTATCAAATTCCATTATAAAGGTAACCTTTTAAACATCTATCATAATTTGGGTCGTGTTAAGAAATAGTTTCCCTAATAAGATAGAAATGGGATTTTATTATTCATATCCACCACGTAAAACTTTGCAAGAAACACCAACTTTTTCACTTGCACCAAAACATCCTTAATCACTCCATCTGGGTAAGCATTAGTATGGTCAGTAAATTGTATGATAACACTGGTCTCTTTCAAAGGGCCTTAAAGAAGCATAGATAGAACATGGCATAACATTAATTGATGCTTCTAAATCTAGCATGACTCTCTTAATTACAGTGTTTCAAATCTTATAGGGAATGGTAAATATACTTGGATCCTTCATTTCAGAGGTATTTTATTTCTAAAACCCGTATAAACATTCTCATTCATCATAACCTTCTTATTACCTCTCAGCTTTCTCTTATTGGTACATAATTCCTTAAGAAATTTTGCATACCTTGACATTTGTTTGATTGCATCTAGTAAAGGTTTATTTACTTCTACCTTTCGAAAAGTATCCAATATCTCCTTTTCTTTTTCTTCCTTGTTTGATTTTACCAACATGATAGAAAAAGTTGTAAATTTATTCTTAACCACATTGGGATATTCAAAATTTACCTTTGAGCTAGATAAGGGGTTTTTTTCTTCTCTAAACTCCTTCTTAATCTCATCTTCGTTGACCATCCTTTATAGGGTCCTCTTGTAATCCTCAAGCTCTTTACCACTCTTTAAGGTCACTACGTTAACATTCTTTGGATTTACCTCGAGTTAAGATGACAACTTCCCTTTGCTTGGTGATTCTAAACAGTTGATAGCCACTATCATCTGATCTATTTGGCTGTTCAAATTTTGGATGCTAGCCATTGTGTCTTGAAATTGAGATCTTATCTTTTGTTGAAATTGTTTTACATATAACTAGAATTATAAAGTATCAGTGGCAAAAGACTTAATTATATCTTCAAGCGACTTGAGTTAGAAGAGAGGCTTATGCTTTAAATTGAAATTTTTTCGCTCCCTATGGCCTATATGGAAAGTATTTCCATTGCCTATTCCCACCATAACTCAGGTTCAACTGATCTCTCCAACCTGGGTTATAGTTCTTGGAATATGGGTTATATTGATGGGGAAAATTTTCCATGCAGCATTGATATACTCCATGTTTTCATCTTGTAGAGTGGGACAACCATTTGTTGGATGATTCGTATATACTATAAACTTTCACTTGTACCTACTCTATAGCAATTTGTCTAACAAAAGATGTTAGTTTATATAAACAATATTCTATAGCTGAATTGTTTACCTCATTTACCTTACAAACATCTTTATGGATGTGAAATTATTAAGTGTTCATTGTCATATGCTTGATTAAAGTTCTAGCCTCTACTGGAGTCTTTTCATATAGTGCTCCACCATTTACTGCATCTACCAAGCTCCTATCTATAAGCATTAATCCTTCAAAGAAGTATTGGATAAGGAGTTATTTCATGACATTGTGATGAGGGCAGCTGGCACACAACTTGTTGAAGTGCTCCTAATACTCGTAAAAGGATTCTCCATGATGTTGCTTTATTCCATAAATCTCTTTTCTTATACTGACCATCTTTAAAGTCATAAGTACTTCTCCAAAAACAGCCCTTTTATTTTAATTCATGTGCTCACACCCCTTGTCGACAAATCAAAAGGTCAATATTTTGTCACTTCCTTCAGTGAAAATGGAAAAGCTCTCAACATAATATGCTCTTTTGTCACCTTTAGAGGTTTTATACTAAGATAGACCATTATGTTCTTTCGTCACCCTTGGAGGTTTCATACTAAGATAGACCATATTGAGCTCCTTGAAATGCTTGTGAGCATCCCCACCTACAAGATCATGAAAGTTAGGCAAAAGATAGATTAAGACAGACTTAAGCTCAAAGGTAATATGTTCAACAAAATTTAGAAAAGAAATGCATAAGGGCCTTTGAGTCAAATCCAAGGCAGTTAACTCTCTTAGAGTTCTTAGATTGGCCATAACTTCTTTTAAATTGATTATTTGCTCAATTCTTAGAGTTGCTCTATTTTCCCTAAGCAACCTTCAAAGCGTCCTTTCCATCTTGGGATACAAGGTCTTGATGAGCAGATCTCGTCACGACCATACACAAACACTATTAGACATAACAAGATCAAAAAATATCTGTCAAAATTAATTCTAAACAAATATATATACAAAATACCAATTAATATCAAAAACAAAAACTAAATCACTTCACTCCCTGGCATTGACACTAAAATTCTTAATGCACATCAAACATACCAGAAAACAAAAACTAACTCTCCACAAATAAATTTATAGTAGTGGTGAGAAAGGATCATATCCATAGAGAGTGTGTTTTTAGCTTTTATAATAAATAAACTAGTGTTTAGGATTTGGGGCGGGAGGTGTTGGTTGAATTCAATTAATAAAAATAAGGTAAAACTAAACTATGGAAGATAAATCAATTCAAACAATACAAAATTATTGAGAGTAATCAATAGGTTTTGAATTCAGTTCGCGATTCAATCTCAACCTTTACACGAATGTGCATAATTACGTGTCATATTATTCTCGTACCTCTCTTTGAAAATATTAACTATTAATTAATAACATGCTCTATTAATCCCAGTTTTTCCTTAGGTTGTACCTAATTAAAACAAGTTCTTCAATTAGGTTTAGCTATCAGACAACCTAGAATAAGTTCTCTAGATTCAGTGGGACAACCATATTATATAATAGGAAAATATGTTAATATAAGAAATAACCACATAATCTTGGGTCACTTAACCTATGCTATGTTATCCCTAATTATGTTCGACCATTAGTTTACCATAAGTGAATCATATGTATAACGATTACGTATTGCAATATAGATTCCAGCAATGAGTTCATACATGAATAATCTATTTCGAATATCTAAATCCTTTATATATAAATCCCAAAATATTAATCATAGAACAACATAATCAATTCCAATAGAGACTTAAGAACAAGATCACTAGATTAATCAATGCCCTAACATGTTTGTTGACCTTAATATCCTTATTGAACTGGAAAGATGAAGTTTAGCTTCTTATAGCTCTCCAAATTGTAAGGAATTAGTCCCCCTTTGAGTATATAATGTCTTCATTCCCTATTGGGGCTCTTAAATGCCCTTTTATAATTAAAATTAGGGTTTTGCAATAATACATGGTTAGCTACATGGGCATGTAAGTGACAATGTATGTCATGTTTGTCAAAAATTATGAATATACAAGTTCACAATAAGCTACATGATCACTCACACTCCCATATAGCTCGCTTAAACGACCGTGTAAGTACACATATAGTCTTGTGGTTGTAGAACTGTTGAAACTTCCTCCTTGCATTGCCACACGTTTGTAGTGACTTATAAATCCCATACATGATCGTGTATGTTAAACTTCATTTCTTGTATTCTTTGTCCCGTTTTTACCCTTAGTTTATCTCCTTTACTTCCACGAAGGCAAATAAAGGTTGAGAAATTAAATTTTGCAAAAAAATTAAAAAGAAACATCTATATCAATAGTTTTTTATGCAAAAGAAGAAACCAATAAGACTATGTGGTATCTCAACACTAATTGCAGTAATCATATATGTGGAGATAAGTAAGGTTTTTCCAACTTAGATGAATCAATAAGAGATAACGTGAAGCTTAGGGATGATCATATGGTATTTATTTTTATGAAAAGATATATCATTCAACCAAAAGGAATGATACTCAAATAATTTCTAGTATTCTTTTTGTTCAGATTTGAAGACCACTCTTTTAAGTATTGATCAGTTGTAAGAGAAAGGTTATGAGATTTCTATCAAAGATGGAGTGTGTAGAATTGAAGATACAAATTTGGATTTGATTGCTCATGCTATAATGACTGCAAAAGAAATATGTCCCCTTTATATGAAAAATACTAGCAAATTGTGATTCTCAATATAATTAAAAGAGGTAGTTTGGCTATGAAATTTTTTTTATCTTCATTTGAATTTTGGGGGCCAAAAGAAACTTTAATAGATGGTCTCCCAAAATTTTCAGGTCCCTAAAATTTCATGAAGATTGTGTTCTTAGTAAACAACACTGAGTTCATTTCCCAAAGAAACAATAAAACAAAGTAGAAAGTTGTTAGAGAATGTACATTTTGAAAATTGCGAACCAATCAATCTTATTGTAAACGGAATAAACAATATATTATTACTTTTATTAATAATATTGTTTGAAAACATAGGTACTTCTTACAAGAAAAGTATGAAGCTTTAATAGATTCAAAAAGCTATAAAGCTATTGTTTAGAAAAAGCAATAGGTTCAATACAACTATTGCAAGCAAATGGATAAATTTGTCAAGTTTTTCAAGATAAAAACATTGTGAAAATTCTTTTAACAAAGAGCAATGTACCAAAGACCTTTTGGCCTTAAGCTAAAAACTAGAATATCTATATTTTAAACGTGATTCCAACTATAACAATTTGAAATATGGCGTAACAAGAAGCATGAAACAGAAGAATACCACATGTAAGTCACTGAAAATTTTGTTGGCGTATTCTTTATGCTCATATGCTATATAAGAAGATAAACAAGTTATATGAAAAAGAGAAAATGCATTTTTCTTGATATTAATGGTTATTCAAAATCTCACAAGTTAAGTAATCCCAATACTAAGATATTTTTCATTACTTGAGATGTTTTTTATGAAAGAAATATGGCTATAGAATGAGGATGGAGCATAGTAACATATGCCAACAAATTTTGATGAAGAGATTGACAATGAAGGTCATTCATTTATGGAGCAATTGCAACAACATGATGATATTCAAAATGAGTCAACAAGAAACTTACCTATTGTAGAAATAGAACAAAGGCTTGAAAGACTAAAAGTGAGACCAACATGGAGGAGTGATTATGAGGTAACAATAATTGAACAATATGATGAATGCTTACACATTTTCCTTAACCTTTAAAGAAGCATTCAATCAAACAAAATGGAGGAAGAAAATGGATACTGAAATTACAACCATTGAGAGAAAAATACTTTAGGAGTTAATTGATTTTCCAAAAGAATAGATGACATTGGTATGCAACGAGTCTACGAGACAAAATTGAAGGAGAATGATGAAGTTAATAAATACAAAGCATGCTTATTTGTTAAAAACTATAGACAAGATTTATAACCAGATTAATGATTTCATTAGTATTATAAAATTTATAGCGTATATACCAACTTAACGTGAATTCAACATTTTTACATAAAAACTTAAAGAGGTGTGTATTTTTGTATGGCCTAAAATAAGTCTCATGAGTATGGTATAACATAATGAAGCTTACATTTTTAAATGAAAGATTTAAAAGAGGTCCTTATGATGATACTCTCTTTGTTAAGTTAAAGGATGATGGAAAGATGCTTACGATTTGCTTGTATGTAGATGATTTGATTTATACTTAAAATGATAAGGTCATGTTTAATATATTTAAGGAGTCTATAATGGTTAAATTTACTATGTTTAGTCTTAGAATAACTTACCCTTTTTTTTTAGTATAGAGGTTGGTAAATCTATTGCAAATATATTTATTTTTCGTAATACAAGACATTTTAAACAAGTTTAGAATGAAGGCTTTTGTAGTCTTGACTATACACCAAAATAAACAAGTATGAAATTTGTCAAAAATCTCTAAATTGAAGACACTCTTTACATACAAATAGTGGGAAACTTGATCTATTCAACCATAGCAAGACGACATTCAAATGTATTGTAAGTTTCATTAACAAGTTCATGGAATATCCAAAGGAATGCATTTTCTTGATGCAAACAATGTTTTAGACATTTTCAAGATATTATTAATTATGAAATATTTCATAAAAGAAATGCAAGATCAAAGTTATTTGAATTTATATATAGTGATAATGCTAGAAATCCTGATGATTAAAAAAATACATCTGTCTTTATAATGATATGTTTAGTTTCTATCTCTTTGATGACTGTTTACTGAAAAGGCCTCTTTGTTAATGAATAAAGATGCCAGAAACGGTGTTGATCTTTGATAGAATAGTGGGCAGTTGTAAAGCAGCTTGAGCACATGACTATAAAATCATTTATATTCCATTGGAAGAATCTGCTAAACTACAAACTCATTAGCTTGTGTTTCTTTTTCTTTTAAAAAGAAAAGGGGGAATTACTGGATTAGTCATTGGCTGGGTTTTTACTTGGACGAGAGGCAATTGAACAAGGAAGGTGGACCTGGGGCCATTGGAATTGAAGCAGATCATAACCCCCAAGAAGCATGTACAGTATAGGGCTGCACCCACATTTCAATCCACAAGCACTTTACAAGGCCGTATAGGAATCCTTCTCCGCTTCTTATCATCGTCAAAGGGCTGCAAGGTAGAAGCCCCCCTCAATCAGACAGCCTTAACAATGGTGCAGTTTCAAACTCTTTTTTTCTTTTATTCTTGTAGCATAGCTGGTTGTGTTGCGCTTTAGAGCTAAATCTTATGTACAAACTTTATAATCCTTTAAGGTTCGATAGTATACAATAAGGTAATTGTCATTATTGTGAACAAGAATCACTAGCGCACCTGGATTGCGAAATTCGGAACCCGAACTCTTTTCGATCCGTCAGCTAGACGTTTAGAGGATAAATTATTTTCTGCTGATGCAAACTTGTCATTAACCTGTAGGATATGTTCAGTCATTAAAAACAAAATCCAAATAAAGCCACCATATAAAACTAAGCTCCTATCCAGTTTTATCAGCACTCAAATCAAATGTAGTTTCTCTTCAGGAAGGTAACTTCTTTTCCTGAGCTCTTTCCATGAAAAACGTTTCAAATTAACCACAATTCCAAATATGAGATAGTTATATCAGTAATCACCTGGCTTTGAATGGCCGCAATCAATAGTTCGTCACACCCTGAAGCATGGACGCTTCCTAATCTTGGGCATTGAATAACCAATGTATCTAGGAGTATAAACATGATCTTGTTAGCTTCCTCTCATACATAGTAAAAGTGCATAATTTAGGTCATTGTTCAACCAAGTCATTCAGCAACTTTAATTTACAATACCTGGATGCAAGTTTTTGCAGGAGTTTAAATTGAGATCATTAAGTTCTGGACATGTTAAGTACAACCCCTGCATTCAAGTTTGCAAAGTAAGAACCAAGGATGATGGGATCCAACCCTGACAGTGTTTTCTGTAAACAAAATCTTACATTTAAGCTAGAACAGCCCCATAAGCTAAGTTTTTTCAAGTGGTCGTGTTTAATGAAGAGTTTATGGTATATAAGGTGTGATTTATTTTGAAATGACGACCGCAACTCAGAATCACAGGTTTCATCAGAAGTTGGATGCTGATCACATATGGTCATTCCACAATCCATAAGTTCAAGAAGAGGCAACTGGGCAGTGGCAAATTGGATTCCACCTGTGATACAAATGACACAACAATTAGTAGGGCTCGTGGAGAATAGAGCATCTTTACAATTACAGAATCCACTAAATATTTAGATTACTTGAAGTGATGTTACGACAAAGAGCAAGGAGGAGCCTGGACAGTGTTCCAGGGAAAACATTGCAGATCATTCCAATGCCACTGTCACTTATACTAGACCTGAAATCAAATGTCAACATCATATAAGTAATCACAAAAGTAGAATCGTGCAGGCTTTTCAATTATTATGCATACATTTTGAACTCAGTAGGAGTTTGGTCCCAAACATACCCACTTAGATCAAGCAATTCTAATTTTGAATAACTTGAAGCAATGGCAGCAACCGATGCGTCAGTGATTTCAGTTCCAAGAACTAGAGAAAGCATTCGCAAGCCCCTAAAATCATGGAGCAATCAAACCAACGTCATCTTACGTTTGTACTACATGCCAGTCAACAATTTAGGAAACATTTCGTACTTCTTGCAGAAAAGTAGTTGCAACTGTTCTTTTACAAACCTCAAATTAGCATCTGTCAGAGCAAGAACAGTAGCATGCGAGAGCCGGGCTGATACAATGTGTATTTTTTGCAACCTAGGACAGGTCCTTCCCAGGTTCTCAACCATAGCTGTGAGGTCTGTACTCTCATTTTCTTGGCGGGAAAAATCGAGGGATATCTCTCTCAAGTTTGGACAGTTAAAGACCTAAAAAGAGTAGCAAAGTTGGTCAAACATATATAAACTAAAACGCCAAATCAGCTTCCATAAACGATAAAAAGTCGGAGGTTGTATTAAACTGCATTTCGATGCACTATTCCAAGATGCAACGCTTGACATCAGAGAAAGATTGCACCTTACTTGCTGAAAGAAAGAGAACAAAAAAATTTACCATCTTAGTCAGAGAATGAACATCTGAAAGCCAAAGTGTAGAAAGACTTGATGAACAGAGGACTAAACTCCCTAGATTAGAACATCCTTCCATTTTAAGGCTTGTAAGGCAACGTTTATCGGCAACAAACCGACCCAATTCATCACTGCACATCCAAACAATAGAAAATGACACAACACGTCAGCCCTTCTTCATCTTCCATCCCAAACATATGTTGGAACATATGGCATCGCCCAAAGATCTGAAACTGAAGGTTGCTGATATGCTCTGAACTTAACATTTTATTTTAGTTTAACACGAATATAAAAAGCTAGAGTAAGGAATAGTTTGTCATTTCAGTCGTGATTTTACCACCAGTACCATCATCCATTTCCAATACATTTCATCCTATTCACTTGACACATACACGGAATACAGAGCTAAACAACACCACCATAACAATGAAAGAATTCACTAGCTAGAATATAAATCATGTACAAGGAAACAAAAGGCACGGCGAACAAGTTGTACAAAGATTATACCCAGAGATCCTATTCACTGAAGCAGCAGATGTATGTATTTCCATTAACTCCAAATTGGGGCAAGAAAACGCAATGCAAGCCAACGTTGTCGCATCTACATCCCTGCAACAGCCAAGCAATAGCGTGAGATAGATTTGAGGGAAAAGAAAAAGAAAAGAAACAAAATCAGCAACTTAATTCTGTGCAAACCATCTCGTTTGCCCTTGGAAAGCAATAATGTTCAATACTTCAATAGTTTGTTAAGTTTTTCATTTGACCACTGGCGTCAAGTCCTGCGTTGACACATAGATCGAACAGTACCACGCACATTTTCTTGGTTTTTCATCATTAAGCATTACATTATATTCGTTAGTCGAATGTCCTTTTAATATCAAGTCATTGTCTTTTTGGTTTCTCGGATCCTGGAGTGTTAATGATAATAATTCAGAAGTCCACTGAGCCAAACACTTGAACTCGAAAACACCATATATCCGATACAACAGAAAAAAATTTAACCTTTCCATCCTCAAACTAAGCTTAACAAGTCCAGGACATTTCTGCAACACAGATCCAACAAGCCCTAGCTGAGCTTTAGAAGGAACACTAAGCCTAAGCTCCTCAGCTGCCCTCCAAAGCCTCCTCGCAATGTCCCTCCACCCTTTACACACCATCGCGGCGGCCAGCAGCTCCGCCGGCGGCAGCCTCCTCAGCACTTCCCACAAACAGCTCCCGGGCAACCCTCCAGAACAAGGACCCAGGAGATCCGACTCCGGTTCCTCTACGTCAACCTCAGACGAGTCGCATTTGAGATCAACATCGTCAAAAGACAACGCTCGCCGCAGATGCGAGTACTGTTGACGCTGGGGAGGATGGTGCCGGGAGGAGGACGTGGGAGTGGCCATGGCCGGAATGTGGCACACATGGCCCTTCTTAGGGAGGCCACATCGGCGGCAGTTATAGCTACCGCGAGGTTTCTTCTGAAGATTTTTGGCGTTGTCGCTGAAATCGAAGGGGGAGGGGAAGGAGGCGGTGGAGCCATCTGGAGTAGCGAGGGATATGTGAGGCTGCTGATGGTGCATGGTGATCGGCGGCGAGAGAGAATGTGGAGATAGTGAGACAGAGTGCGTGCTGAATGTGGAAGATAAACATGGGATTGGTCGGAAAAAGAAGCGGGAGATTTACGCTCCTTTCGCGCCTTGGCGTGTTCGAGTGCAAGGAAAAATACAATGGAGCGTGGTTAGGTGAATCATGAAATGACCATTTTGCCCCTTGCTTTTGCATGTCTTTCGGAGGTTGAGGTTAAGGCTTCCACTCCTTTTTTTTCAAACCTTCTTGTTAAAATAGGAGTAAGTACTTTGATATATAGACTTTACTGTGTATTTTTTATTTTTTATTTTTACTTTTTATTGTTATTTATTTTACTTTATTACTTTATTATTTTGTTCTTTTTTCTTTTAAATAATTCAAAAAGAATCTCTCTACTAATTAAAACTAATTAGAAATAAGGTTGCGTAGTATTAGATTTCCCTAAACCCCGCACTTTAGCAAAAAAAAAGTTATAGATAAGTTGAAAGTTTCAATTCACCTCGACTAATCTAATATATTCTTCGCATTCATAAGAGTGTACTTATGTTTCTACTTTATAAATATGATATTTTATGGGCATTCAAAAAAAAAATGTCAAATATTATTCATATTTTGACATTTCTAATTTATAAAGTCTCAGTAATTTAAGTGTAATTCAATTATGCATCTAATATAACTAAGTTTTTCTTAATTGGGTCAATAAGTTTATGAAAAAATAATAATTTGATTTTTATTTCTTATTTTATGCACAATAAATTTGCTTGGACTAATATATGATTTTCTTTTAATCTTTCTCATAAGCCTTATGATATTGGGGAGCCAACTCAATTTATTCTACTTTTTCATTAGGATTAGTTTTTGTTTATATATCCTTATTTTATATTTTATCAAACTCTCATTTTGTATATCACATGAGATTCTTTGTCCCATTATAATGTTTCAATCATATACTACTTAATTTTATGAAATTTAATCAAACATAATAATAACTGGTTTACGAAATCGGAGGATCTGTTATTTTCCCTCCCTGCACAACTCCTTATTTAGGCGGGAGGTATAAATGTTTTCTGTATCTCATCTCATGTGGGTTTTATAATTATAGCCATTCTATTTTTACTTGTAATAATAATCCCACAAATTGATAACATCTTAAATAAATAAGCTTGTCATGTCAACTCCCTGATATGTCAAATCACTTTCAGGAATCTTAAAACACCGGTCTACATTCCTCCAACACGCAGTTAGCTGACGCCTGACGGTCGTTGAAATTAATTATTATGTTTAGTAATAGCAGAGGAATACTGCGCTGGTGTGCAGTAATAACTTCCTGTTAATTTAATCACTCATATTATTATATAGTTTTAATGTATGAATAAATGTGAAAAATTTTAAAATTCAGAATTAAAATATCTCAAAATTAAAAATTTGTAATTAAATTATAAATATTTTAAATTTGTAATTAGTAAAAATTATAAAAATTTTAAATTTCTAACGAAAATTTTATTAAAACGGTTTAAATATATTATATTAAAAATATAAAATTTAGAATATAACAAGTCAATAATATATAAATTATATAAAAAGTCAAAGAAAATAAGTTCAAAATGAATAAATACTGTGAAATTTAAAATTTTGTTGCAAGATGATGAATATTTAAATTTATTAATTTATATTAAAATATATAAATTTAATATAAAATAAAACAGGTAAATTTAGTTAGTAAAAATATGGAATAAAAAAACAAGAGATGAAATACTACAGAAAACTTAAGAATATATAAGTCGGTATGTAAAAAATAGGTTATTTAAATTATTTATGTAAGTGGTAAAATTCTAAAAAAGTAAAATGTTTTGTTACAAATTAAATATTATAGTTAATCAAAGTTTTAAAAAGTTGATCAATTCATTTAATACGTTGTAAGAAAGTTATAAATATTTAATCAATTAAGATAATAAAAAAGCGTTAACATCTGATATTATTTAATATTATTTAATGTATAAATAAATATTGTGAATATTTAAAATTTGGCATACAATTATGAGCATTAAAATTTTTTAATGTATATTAAGAAAGAAATTATGATAGAAATATTAAAAAATATATAATTTTGAATACTAAAAATGAATAGTTAAAATAAGGTTTGAAAATTTTAAATGTAGAAATATTAAAAATACATAAGTAAGAACAAAAAAAAGATAAATTCATTGCAGATTATGTATTATGAAATACTTAAAGTAAATAGAAATGTAAAAAATGAAATTAAAAAGTAATAGTCACGGGTGCGATTTATTTAAGTTATACTCGTGACTACAAGTGGTGGGAGTTCAGCTGTTGTTATCATCGTCTTTAGTTCTATCAACTGCGTACCTTAGAAGTTGCTAATTAGGTAATCTTTTACATTTTACATCTTCATGTGTAATTATTTTTAATTGCTGAAGGAAATAACGTCCTTTTTGACGCTGGTAATTTGATATGTTAGATGTAGACTTAGTCGGTGTATTTGGACTAAGCTTTATTCTTACAGTGAACAACGATTCATAAATTTGATTACAAAGAGATACTGGGTATTGTGGTATGGGTGTGTGTAAGCATCAATAGAAATGCTAGATTTGGACTGACTCATTAAGTTTTTCTTTAAGAAACTTTACCAATGCTATTTCAATCTTGTTGTTCGCTGATAAATTATTTAAAGCTAAGAGTTTAGCTTCATAAGCGGCTTATTAATCCATATTGATTTGAAATTAGAAAAATTATAAAAGTTAACAAATTTGTTGCAGGCTGTTGAAACTATGAGGTAAGTAAATAATTGGAGGTATTTATAGTAAGATGTCAACCTTCCCATCAAAAGGTCGGGATGAAATTTGAACTGATTCAATCATGCTCCAATATTTTGTTATTAATATGGTTTTTTGAATAATTTTTTATTATAGTTTTCACAATTTTTATGCTGACTTTACATGTAGGGTAAATCTGTTTGGTTTGAGTTACATTAGAAGGTTTACTAGTTTAGATTCAGAATGAACTAAAAGTTAATGTTTTCTAAAGATCTAGGTGTTTGATGAATGAAATGATTGAGAAATTTATGATGATAGTTGGTCACTTAGATTGAAATGTTAACATTCTGAAAACTGAAACTTGTCTAGGCCAATATCTTTTGTGATTGATTTGCTTAAGGAAAGCAAAAACCAAAGTGTTGTTTAGTCCAATACAATTTCATAATGAAATTAAATTGGTTTATATATATATATATATATATTATTGGACTAAATTTTTTTGTTATGTTTTCATAACGAAATTAAATTGGTTTAGTTGTTTTATGTTATATTTTAGTTAATTGAGAAAATGTTTGCTTTGAGGAACAGTTTGGCCAAGAATTTGAGCATTTGATAAGGAAAATTAAGCAGATAGGCATATAATTCTATGGGTCTGTTAGCTAAGGTTAAGATAATTCTTATGAGGAATAAGAATTTACATTGTAAGCCTATACCTAGTTCATCGCATGAGCATGTTGCATCATCTAATGTGAGGTTTCTAGTTTGCCTTAATTTTTATAATTTTTTCATAAATTTTAAAGTCAAAACTATGTTATCTTTACATGTAAGATAAAGTAAAACAAATCATTTATTTTCTGCTGGCTTGGCAAATTTAGTTTTATATGTTCAGTGTGAAGTAATAATCGATCATCTTGGTGCTGATTACTAGTTTTCAACATGGGATAAGTCAAAGATAAACTAACAAGACATTTGTGGGGCTACCAGAATGAAAGGAAAAACATTTTGATTAAAGGATGAATATTTAAAATAAATGTTTGTTCATCTTATGACTTGTTGGATTTATATTTCTATAGGATTTGATGTTTGTCAATTATATTTAACTGCTCTAAATCTAATTAAGTGATAAATTGTTGTGTTTGGTTTGAGATTAATGAAAATATTTTGATTTTTTATTGTTATTTAGATCATGCTTCGTACGAGATTTGGAGCATCTTCATCCTTTGAAGCATGCAATGTCTGTGATTTAGGTAATCCTTGTCTTCACTTTATCAATGCTGAGAACTAGTCAAGGTATCTAAGTTTAAAAGATCGCCCAATTATGCCAAATAGATTCATTGATCACGTAGCTATGACTGAGTTAGGAATTGGAAATCGATTCAATGAATTACTGCATAACATAGGATGGGATAGATTCGCAAATTTTAGGAAAAATTCATATATTGAATTAACCCTAGAATTTTTATCAACTTTAATTTTGACCTATAACGAGGGTGGCGTTGTGATTAATTTGATATTCAGGTTAATGAATATGATGCATGCTATTGGCTTAAATGATTTGAATGGTATGTTTCGATTTCCACACAATGAGTTATACGGTTATGATGGTGAATTTAGGCCTAGAGAATTTTGGAGTGAAGTTACAAATTCAAGAAACGTTTTTTCTCTAAATAGGTCTAAATTGTCAACTTTAGTGGATCCTAGCTTACGCTATCTTCATAGGTTTTTAACTTGCACAATATTTGGCAGAGGAGATAGCCAGGGTTCAGTTTCTAAATCTGAATTGTTAGTGTTATGGAGCATGGTGCATGGCAAACAGTTTAATGCTGGTTTGTGGCTAAGTGAGCATATGACAGATGTAGCGAAAGTTAGCGCTGCGAAAATAGTTGTTGGAGCATTTGTAACTCAAATTGCAGAGTATTTAGGTTTACTTACTGAGAGAACAAGTATGTAGTTAGTTTCACGGAATTCTAGTTTAGACTTGCAGTCTTTGGTGTCAATGAAGATTGCGAAGTGGCAAGGTGATCGTTATGTTGTTATTAGTGATGAGACAACAAAGCCTTCAACTAGTGAACGCAGTCAGTGCGAAAGAGGTAAAGGTACACAAAGGAAAGGCCCTTCAGAACATGAAGGTATGCAACGTACCATTGCACCTATTTCTGTTGAATATCAATCATTAACGAATCAACTTATTGGTTTTGAACGGCAAACGGGCGCGAGATTGCAAAAGATTACATAATCGTATGCAGACATTAAAATGATGACGGCTTTTAGGATATAACCTCAAAGCTTAAAAAGCCACCATGATATTATCCTTAATGAACCCCTTTGAGCTTGCATGGAAACTTTTTTTGGTTAAAACCTGAAAATGAGCTTTGTCTTTTATTGTTTATCTGCTTTGATTATACCTGCCATAAGGGCAAGTTAAGCATTTAAAAAGTATATATGTTATTGTATATTGGGGAAAAAAACAAATGATATCAACCGAAGAAGAGAAAGAAAAAGGGAAAAAAAGATAAATGATGTTGTACTTTCAGTTAAAAAAACAAATCATATCAACTGAAGAAGAAAGAAAAAAAGGGCTAAAAAGAAGGAAGCAGAAAATGGCAGGGGAAAAAGAAAAAGGGAATAAAAAAAAGGAAAAGATGGAAAAGGGTTGACTGTAAAAGTCAAGGAGACTTCTGAAAAGAAAAAATATTGTGTTTTATATTTTATTGGTACGTATGATTTTAAATGCTCAATTAGTCCTTTAGTTTTAAGCTAAATTTTATCTTTTCCATACCTCCACCAAGGCCTCATTACAACCAAAGTAAAGACTTTGGATTAATGTTTGTGTTAGATATATAGTAGTGAAGATTGGATTTGTTAGCATGCTTATGGTTGGTGTTTAACATGAAACGAAAAATGAGTGAATGTTTTTGCCCTTTGAGTGGTTGGAAAAAGGGAAGATTGAGTGAGTGTCTATCACAATCGTTAATGGTCATTTAGTTGATGTACTTGTCAATTACGATATGCATGTGAATAATAATTTGTTCACAAATTATTGAGTTTTAAAATCTTAGGTTGTGTTCGTGAAAATGGTGATTTAACATCTTTAATAATTAAAAGAGAAAATAATTTGTTGTTATTATTAATGTATTTTTTTCCTGTGTTTGCGTTTTTATGGTTGAATTTTTTTAATGATGCTGGTTTTTTTCTTACCTTAATTTAATGTTATTGTTGATTACTGAACATTATTAATTCTCTTTTAACAATGTCCTTGCAAAGAAAAAAGGGGAAGAAAGAGAAGACAAAATTGGAAGAAGAAAGAAGAGACAAAATTCAAGGGCTGGAAACCGACTTGGATGTTCTAAATGTAACTGTTGATAGAGGGGATGGTGCGAAGAAGAAGAAGATAAGGAAAGAGAAGGATAGGTACACTACAACAAAAATGACATACAGTAACAGGTGATAAATGTTATTAAATATGAATGGTAACACTAATGAGTATGCTATGACAGCC
>JAOSBL010000009.1:13600655-13615078 GCA_027568915.1 Erythroxylum roraimae
TTAAATCAAATTAAGTCCCAATAATTAAATCAATAAGAGGAATAAAAAGGGATAATTAAAACATAAATATTGGACAAATATGCACTTATCACTCACAATGCATCGAATGCTCACATTATTTTTTCTGATTCGTTACTACTGCACAAATTCATGTGTCATGCTGTCTTCAAAAAAAGTCAAACAAATGTTCGATTAAGGAATTGTCGCTATTATATTGCATAGATGAAAGGGTCAAACCTAACATGTTCTCTCTTTTTTCGCAATCTCTGATTCAATGTGTGACAAAGAAAGGAGCATCCCTAGGAATGGGTTATTTAGCTACTGCTTTGGCCCAACATTTTTAGATTGATGTTAGTGAACTAACGTTTATTGGGCGAGAGTATTTTGATGCACCATATTTAAGACGCATGGAAATATTGGTACATGATAAGATGGAGCTTAAAGATCCTTGCACACGTACTGCAGTCAAGTTTAGGTTCTCAGCCGGGGCTTCTAGTTCTACACCTTCCATGGCCTCGTACGAATCAAGTGAGGAAGAAGGCGCACCAAGGGATTGGGAAAAAGTATACAAATTGTTGGCTAACTCTTACAACAAGACACAACAGCAACTTAATTAGATGAATCAACAAATGTAATTGATAGCCCGTCAATCCACAAGGCTTGGGAGATGCAAGGACTTCGCCTCCCATCTCCACCTCCATTGCCTCCACCCTCTTCATAAATCTTAAAAAATTCCTCATTTGTTGTTTTTGTTTCATGTATTTGTTTCTTTGATGTTTCTAATTCTTTTGTTATTATGCATCGGTATTTATTTTGCAGTGTCTTATTTGGTTTTAGTAATTGTGATGTTTGTTTGTACTATATTATGTTGTATATTAGGTTAGGAGTTGTTGCCTTTAAACTGTATCATAGTAGGAATAAGATTGAGCGATATACTTAAAGATTGAATTAGGCTACTCTTTTGGAGGAGTGGGACTGATTTTTTGTAAAAAGCCTTCATTTTAAATTCGAAATCCTGTTAGTCTGTGGTGATTCTTTACATAAATTACGATTATGAGCGGTTAAATACTTTATGCGAGTTTTTCTATTTCTGGAACTCTCGCTGTTTTGGATGTAATTATAAATGTTTTGCGATATTTGCTGTGCTTAAACTAGTTCATAAATAATTAGAAAAAATTAATGTCAATAATTAATAACAACATGTACGTTTAATATATTCGGAAGAATAGTTAACAATTAAGGTGACTTATTTAAGTCACACTCATAACTCAACGACGGGGGTGATTTATTTAAGTCACACCCGTGAATCCAGTATATAAACAATCACGAGTGTGACTTATTAAAGTCAAGCCCGTGACTCGAGTATATAAGTTTTTTAAAAATACTATATATATATATAATAATAATTTTATAAAAATTCAAATTATTTTAACACTGTGATTATATAGAAATCTTTAGTGAGAAACATTTATATTAAATTTAATATTTTTAACATTATTATATGTATAATAAAAAATAGATTTGAATTATTTTAATATCGTGATTATACATCAATCTTAAGTGAGAAGCATTTATATTAAATTTCCTATTTTTTATATTATTATATATATAATAAAAACAGTTTATAAAAATTTGAATTATTGTAACACCACGACTATACAGAGCGAGAAGCAATTATATTAAATTTTCAAGCTTTTAATTTTTACTCCCCTTATCTACAGAAATCATATTATAATTTTGTTTTTAGTATTAAAATTTTGAGCTTTTAATACTATACTTTACTAACATTATTATATATATGTTCTACATAATAATGTTATTAAACATATTTGGTGTGAAATAATGAATAATAATAAATAGTTTATATTAATTCGAATTATTTTAATATACCTAAATATTATTAATTTCTATATAATATAAATAAACTTATACTTAAATAAGTGGTCAATATTAATATTTGGTAGATACGTAACTGTATTAATTACATTGTAATTATTATCAGTCATTATATAGTTCATATGAGTGAAATTTTATTGATCCTGTTGAAACAGAATTCCTTTTGATACGATTAATAGTTATTATAATATAATCAATTAATTATATTTAATATATATAATAATGTTATTATACATACATGTAAATCCTAACGAACTGTTGGTATATGAGATAAATATGATGATTTATTTATCATTAAATGATCAAGAGAAAACGAACATTTTCATGATGTGAGATGAGAGTGGTGAATTGTCTTTATGAAAGTTACAGATCTTTCTTTTAGGTTTTTAATGATATAAAGTTTGAAATTTTTGGGGTTCTGGATTGAAAGATATGAAGGTTGGTTTGAAAGAAAAGTAAGAATTGAAGAAGAGAAAAAGAAGAAAAAATGCAGAGGCTCGGAAGCATTTTTGGAAGAGAGGATAGGAAAGCGAGATCATGCTTCAGCACGATCGCGACTTTCCTTTAAAGGCTGAAGACTCGCGACTTAGCAAGTCGATGGCCAACAGCACGATCGCGATTTCAAAGGCTGGAGGCTGATGCAACACCCTTCGATCTTTTGGCTATATCTCCTTTTCCCGACCTCCAAATGACATGAGATTTGAACCATTGCACTCAAAACACATTGGTCTACCTCTCCACCAAAAATCTTAGCCATCTGAAATCATATGAGAGAGAACGAGCAAAAAATGTGGGACAGGTCTCATTGAGTGTGCATGGGCGTGAGTTTTTCTCACACCCGTGACTCTTAAATAGGCATGAGATTTTCTTGCACACCCATGACTCTCTCACACCTGTGACTTTTCTCCCTCATGCCTGTGAGTGTTAATTGCTGGACAATATTTAATTATCACATCAAGACACTGTACTCTCTAATAGTTAACCGTGACTTAATTTTAGTTTGTGCACCCTAGAGCATGTACAAACTGAACAGTCTTGTTTCTTTTGACCATACCTTCTTCTCTAGACAATGAGATAATTTTTAATTTGGAGTAAACTAGAGACATAGGGATACAAATCATCTGAAGAAGTCGAATTTTAATTGAGTCTCTAAGACTTTCAATTTCTGGATGAAATTTGAGTACAGTATACTGTTTCAGTATAAGAACAATCCGAAAATGTCTGAGGTATAGCTTTCAGATTACTGAATCAAATTAAACGATCGTGATGTCATTAGAAACTTAAGAGATAGGAGAACAATTTTCTAGAAGAGAGGATTGCCAAATAACTTCATTTTCATTGTCTAAATGATCAAGAACAGTAGAGCCGAAAGTCAGTTTTTGGGAAAAATCTGAAAGTGATACAATGAGAAATGAACTGTGATTTTAATGGTTTTATTGAGGTATAAACCTAAGTATAAATTATAGTTAGGTGAGTTTTTGAGATAGGATTGATTGTGATGAGGATAATTGAAAAATATCCGGGATTGTCATGAACATGCATTGTGCATATTTCATTTAGATACATGTTCATTAATAAACACTTATAATTGTGCAAATCGACTTGTGAATAACCTATACGGTCTCACTCAATTAATTGTTTGTTTTATATTATGCTTAAACTATTGAATGAATGTGATTTGATTGTGTTGATTCCGAACAATGAAGGTTCGATGATTGTGATATTCTAACTTTTATTTTTTACTTCCCTTATCTACAACGATCATATTATAATTTTGCTTTTAGTATTAAAATTTCCAGCTTTTATTTTTTACTTTCCTTATTTACAGCAATCATCTTATAATTTTGTTTTTAAAATTTCCAACTTTTATTTTTTACTTTCCTTATTTACAACAATCATCTTATAATTTTGTTTTTAGCTGTTATATAATTGACTTACACTTATAATACATGTTACTTATTATAATACGTATTACTTAACTAAACAAAAGGTGATTTAAAATATATCTAAAAGTGTCACCTAGGATTTCATGTCGTGAGTATATGTGAAGCTCGTGCTTAGTGAACAGTAGGAAGAGAAGTCATCTTTAAAACGTGGTCGTAGGAGTGTGTGACCATTTAAGTGACATAGAGATCGTTGATGAAATGGACGAACGGGATGAATATCGCGGTCGTCCATCTCGTTCATCCTTAGTATATATATACTTAATAATTGTATCTGCCCATTAATGGATTTTCACTGGTAAATTGTATGAAATGGATTGTGTTTTTATTAGAGATTTTCTACTTCTTTTGTAGAAAAAAATGAAACTACATAACTTGTTTAATATTCTTTAGACTGGTTTTTAACATTAGAGACTTGAAAATATTCTGTTTGACAATTATCATACCTGTTTACTTCCCATTAAACAAGCCATGACATAGATACAGAGTTGATGGGGCTTCAACCCTTACACTCACTACCTCTTATCACAACACAAGACATTGATTACAAGTATTGTTATGCTTGTAAAATTAACCAGAAGTGGCTCTACGACCTTCAATAAATTCGTTCCAGTTCTGTTTTCAATAGCAGAATTTTGGACTGCTGTCTTCTATGTCACCACCATGAAACCGGTCCCAAGCCATCTGCATCAATCGTTCCCTGCAATGAAGAATATAAGCCATCTTGAAAATGTATATATATCAACCACAGATAAGTGATAAAACACCAACAAATTACACTTGCCAACTAGCAATGGCAATGGCCCCCATGACGAAGCTACATCTTTATTTCTGTCATCTTCGTGCAAAAATGAAAGCATACCAAAATTCATACATATGTTTGTAACTCACTAATGTCTAAGCATCAAGAAGGCATATCAAAAGAGGAAGTACAGAAAGAAGAGGCAAGATTGATCTCAGCCTAATGACACAGTTGTTTGAAAAACAGCATCTAAACAGTAACTTAGACTAGTTGAGATCACTTACCGTAATCACCATAGGGGCAAATGGCTTTTCTTGTTGCTCAAGTGGTATTGGAGGAAAACTCACTGTTCGGACTTGAAACTTAATCTGATAAAAAATCGGAAGTTAATGAATAGAAATCAAAATGTCATAGAATATCAATTATTACCTCTTCTAACCCATCTATAAAATATTGTTGTCCTGCATCAAACTCCCATATCCATCTGACCTTGTATCTGTCATTATTATTACAAGTTTCTAAGATCATAAATTTCATATATGCATGCAAGTGAAAAGGAAAATGAGAGAGTCAGTGTGGTAGATATTAAAAAGGAAATAGTGAAAGATGCAATAATGTGAACTACTTAGTAGACTAGCCTATCATAGACCAGAGGAGGGGCATTTACCTTTTCTCTGGGTCAGGCAGAGAGTGAGATTGATGTGGTAAAAGATGGGATGGAATAAAAATGTCATCGAAAAACCCAAGTGACACTGCCAATCATGGTTTCCAACCTCAGTAAGCAAAAGCTAACAAGCAAAACCGAAATGCCGAAATGTAGAATTGAAACAAACTTCTACAAGTTCTCAGTAAAGAAGAATATGAATTTAACGGCACATAGTAAACAAGAAAAACGGCTGCTTGTAGTTACTAAATAGTATAAGCCAGTGAAAGGGAACATCATGACCGATTTCAAATAGAACAGAGATGCACTTCCAAGATTCTCATAAACACAAAATTTGTAGATTTCTTTTTTTGCATATGTTGGAGAAAAAGAGATCGCATCATTTATCCCCAGATTAATTCCCAGCTTCTGAACCATTAATAATCCAGAGACCAAATAAACGGCATAATACTTTTCCTCCACAATTTGATTCTTACAGGGATTGCACCTTTTACTCCTACCCATTATTGAATTAAGAAAAACAGACAGAAGATACATAAAATGCATCTTTAAGACATACAGCGCAAACCATCCTCATCAGACTCTTTAAGTTTTGCAGCAATAACCTCCCCCACAAATGGACGAAACACAACCATTCTAAACTCTACCTGCCAAAAAGAAAGAAGGTGGTCAGCTCTTCGTATGATAAGCACGTAGAGTGCACAGACACTACTTTTGACATAAAGAACCAATTTTTTAAAAGGAACCATAAAATTGCCAACCCAGAACAATTAAGTAGAGATACACCGCAAATGGAGATCTTAATCGGTTTAGTTAATAAGAAATTAGAATGATATCCAGGAAATTACGTGAAATTACGGTGAGTTTTAAACAGCAAATGACGCATATTATCGAACATTATATAGGCGTGACGTTTTCTATATACAAATACCATAAATCTAACATACAGTGTAAGTGGAAGCTCCATCTCCTGGAAAAATAAAACCTCCATCAATGCTGCGGATGTCATAGACCGAAACACATAGTCCCAAATTTGCTATAACCTGACTAACAAAACACAATACACCTTTATGTTTATGAGAAGATAAAAACCCGTAAAACAAGAGAGATGGGGTAGACCCATAACGGACCTTGTCGAGAAAAATATTGTCAAGCTCTTTCTTAATTGCTTTTTCAAGAGGAAGGCTAAGAAGATAGGGAGGCAAGCGCAGCTTGTGCTCTATTAGGCTTAGATAGAACATTTCGAGAACCTGCCCAACAACCTCAGCTTTGTTCTTTGATTCGCTTTCAGGTTCAGATCCTTTAATAACAAATAAAGTGACAAGTGAGAAACTCAACAAGTGAAGCATGTGTGGGAGTGTTTGCAAAATAAAGTGACAAATCTTTGAAACAGCAGTAATTTCACCGTACCCAAAGATCTGGAGAAGAAAGAACCGAGTGGTTTCCGTTGAGAGGAAGATTAACGAAAATTGAAAACAATATAAGTAGTAGTATCTTTAGTTGATCACTCAAGAGATAAAAGGGCATCATAATTCCCCTAAATTTAGACATTTTCTAGCATCAGAAATTTATTTAATAAATACAAATATAATGTTAAAAGTTTAAGAAAAATTCAGTCCATTTGACTCGAAGTAAAAAGGCCCAAATATTAAAAATATTGGATTATGATAACATTTATATGTAGAGATTTAAAAGTTTAAGATTTAAACTTTCTTTGCAATAATATGCAGAGGTTTCAGATTTTGCACCAGAAGAGAGTGTTCTCCCAATAACTCTTCTTACAAACATGGTTATATCAATTTCTGCATATTATTGCAAAGAAAGAGTATTAGGACTTCACATAGGAATATGTTCGCACATATTTATAACGTGTGCGCACGCCATTTGTCTTTGTGCATTTTTAAAATGTATTACTGGTTCCAAGACCAGTACATAGTTTTTCTATCCTAGTGAAACGGCCAACAGTATACATATGTTACATAGAAACAGAAAATGAATACATAACAAAAACCACAACAAGCCTTGCAAAAAGGGCAGTGGTATAACAGTTCATAATTCCATATCATTTTTATCTATTACACATTAATAGATACTTAAATTGCACTACATAGATCCTATAAATTATAATCAGTCTTTCTATTTCAGCAAAATAACCTTCCATTAATTCAACTTTTCCAGTTCAATCAAGATGTTGTTTGCCTCAACCTCCATGATATAAGAAGGGAAACAAGTATCATTAGACCAATATATGTCATGTAACCATGGGCATCAAAGACACCAACAAGGATAGATCAGGATAACCTAGCAACTCACTTTTTTTTGGGTGAAAACAGTAACTGAAAAGACCTTAGTAAGAAAGCAAGACACCATTATGCAACAAAAATCCTGGATCCTATTTGAAGATCCACAGAACATGAGCTTATCTTTAGTGGGTTCACAAAGCATCATGATGCTTGTCCTTAAGGTCCTCCGCTAAAGCATAGAAACCTATAGGTTATTTGACAAGGTAAAACAACCCATCCTGATGCTTGAAAACAAAACAATTCTCATGATCATTGACTGGAATTACGAGGCTCCAAAACACAAATCAGAGCAAGAGTATCAGCTATGATACGTGAGATTATCACAAACCAAAACAAGCTAACATGAACAAAGAAAATGATTATACCTATAAGACAATCATTATTTTGAGAATCAACTAGATTAACAATGAAGCAGAGCCGTAAATAAAAAATTTAAGCTACCAAGATTCAGTCGAACTCAAAATGACGAACAGGATCCCTTAATCTCTAATAAAATGAAGTAAAATAGAAGAAAACAATCACAAGAAGAAACGAGGGAACGCCATGTCAAAGGAAATAAACAACCAATCACTTGGAAACTTCGTCGAACAGTTGACGAGCCAAATGCTGATGACCACACATAGACCAAGGCCGAAAAAGTAGAGTAAACATAAAGCCATAATAAGTTAAGCTAAGAAAAAGAGACAAACAAGACATGGCTGATCCCAGAAATGAACAAGAAAAGAAGCATACATGGTGATGAGTAATGGAAGGAGCTTAGCTCTTGTTGTCACTGCAAGAAGAACAGAGGTTTCTGGTAAAAGCTTGAGAAATTCAGTTTATTTGACTCGAAGTAAAAAGGCCCAAATATTAAAAATATTGGATTATGATGCCCTTTTATCTCTTGAGTGATCAACTACATAATAGAATCTCAAATAAGGATGTTTATGAAATGAGAATCAAAATTATTGTGATTCTATCACTAATGTAAACACAATTTGGATATTTGCCACTTGAAATACTTTTTATATAATCTCAACCAGCTCTAAATTTTCTGACATAAGTACTGGAAGCAGAGCTTTAAAATTTTAAACTGAATTATAACTAAAAGGGTAGAATATCAACTGAAGCTTTGGGATGGGAAAGAGACGAAGGCTTTGGGATGGGTGTTGTTAGTATTTATATGGGATGGGACTTGGGAGAGAGGTCTCTATCTCATTTCAAAGCTTCGATTTTTCAACAAGGAGAGCTTGAAGAGGACAGCGAAGAGTCAACTACAACACCACCCAGAAAATAATGCTTAAAACCCAAAAATCATCCCACAGGTCCACAATGCCTTTCTGTTACTCAACTCACGAAAACAAACGCGAGAACTTACCTGATGCAGAGGCATGCAAAATCAAGCATCGCGGGACGATGTTAGAGAGCCAGAGGGGCGAGGTCAAGAAGCAATGCTGCCCAGCGAGGAGTGAAGAAAAGTTATTAATTGCAATTTGAATTAAGCTAATAGAAGAAACAACGTCGTTTTACATTAAATAACTAGATGACTCAAGTATTGGGTCGGGCCAATCCTAAATAGACTGAGCCTAAATTGAGAACTAATAATAATTATAATAAGAATAATAAAATTAATAATAAAAAAAAGAAAATTAAGAATCATAAAAAATTTAACATCAATAACAATAAAATTACTAATAATCAGGAATTTAATAATAATAAAATAAAAATAATTAATAAAATTAACAATAATAAAAATAATAATGAGTAAAAAATAATAATAAATAAATAATAATAATAAGGATAAGGAAAGGATAAAGATATTTTGATATTTTTGTTAGTTATTTCTTTATCATTCTAAGTTTATATTTTCAAACTAAACACTGATATAGAAATTTTTTAACAGTAAATCAAATAAAATAAAACTTATTCTCTTCTATTCTTTTTTCTTTTCTATTCTTAAAAAAATTATTTTATTTTGTATGTATTCTAATCTTTAAACCAAACAGGTCGTATCGTAGGAGAATTCATGATCTTAGCCACGAGCGTATCCCTGGACCATGTCTAACTTTTCAAAGTGTAAGAAGATTCAGAGTCTCAGACATGATCGTATCTCATGTCGTGTCCACTAGCATTGAAAAGTTTGTAACCAACATAGTTTAAAACACAGTTGTGCCCACTCAATGTCCTTTTTCTGTTGTTTATAATTTAAAGCATGTTTCTTTTCAAATAGAGCAACTTTTGACATATTTGTTATTGAGAGTCATTAGATCTTCTTCTATTTGTTCTTCATTAAACTTTGAAAATATCACACAATTCTTTATTTATGATGTTCAACTATATGATATCATATCTACACAAGTTGATCACATCTTATTAGGAAGGTAAGATAATACGATATAAAGGTTGTGCGTAAATAATTCTAGAATAGGTAAACCTTTATAAAAATGATAAACTAATTGCTTTTATGCCTTTAACACCTAATTAGGTCTATAATGAACAATTGAGAATAAAAAGAGAGAATAAAGAAAAATAAGAGCAAAAGGATGAAAAAGGAGTAGTATTATGAATGTTTTTCTACTAACCAATCCATGATTGTATCTTTGTACAAAGAGGATTGATACCCTTTTAATATAGGTAATGATTCGAGGACAAATCTTTTTGAAGAGTGGAGGTATGATACTAACACAACTATCCCAAATAGGGGATCAATTTCATATTGGTTTGAATTAGTTATAAAATCTAGGATTAGTGAAGAATTGGAGGCAAAACCCTCATCTTTGTCTAAACATAGGCATAGCCCAGATATAAAGTTATACGAGGATCCATGATCTCTAACACATGTGTAGTCTAGATCTATTTTAAATTTATGAAGTTATAGGAGAATCACAGTCTCTATTACGGGTATGTCTAAGATCGTGTCCAAAATTTTAAAGTTATAAAGAGATATCAACTATTAGATACGAATGTGTATTGAACTATGTCTATTAGTGTTAAAAAGTCTATAATTAATATGGCCTAGCCTATAATTGTGTCCTAAACCATGCCCCACTTGAAACTCTAGTTTTTTATTCAATATTTAAGGCATATTTCATTTCAATTATGACAACTTTTAATATGTTTATTATTTAACAGCCATTAGAGCTTCTTCTATTTTTTATTTATTGCATTTCGAACTTATAAAAGAATTCTTTTGTTTGTGGCATTCAAACACTTTATGAATTTATTTATCGATGGAGCAAGTCTTTCATACATATGCGTTACTTTCCTGATTTTGATTTAAACTTGTTTGTGAATTCTCTAGGTTATTTTTTCTAGGTAAGTATGTATCATGCAGTTTAAGACAAACAATAGTATTTTGTAGTTAGTCAATATTGTGTATAGATTTCGACTTATTGGTTATAAGTGGGTATTTAAGAAGAAGATATATGATAAATGTAAAGCTTAGAGATTTAAATCAAGGCTTGTTGTAAGGGGATACATTTAAAAAGAGGGAATAAACTACACTAAGATTTTTAGTCTCAATAAAAGACTAATTTAAGATCATTATTAGTTTAAAAGCTCACTAGATAGATGTCAATAGAACTTTCTGAATTGTTGATTTAGTAAAGGAAGTGTATACACCTAAGGTTCTTTAGTTAAAGGGTAAAAAGCTACAAGTTTGCATATTAAGGAAATCACTGTATGAATTGAAACAAGCATTATGACAATGGTACTTGAAATCCATGAGGTGGTCATAGGTTTGGATTTTGAGGAGAGTATACTTGATTCACGTATATTCTCTAAGTTTAGTGAGAGCAAGTTTATGTTTAAGGTTTTGTATGTAGGGAAGGAAAATGGACTCGGGCCAGCTTGGCCTGACCTAAAGTTAATAGGCCAAGCTCATATCCGGTCTGAGGCTCGACCATTTTAAGCAAAATGACATCATTGTTGCACTAACAATTAAACAAAATTGGTCAAATGAGCTCGAGCTCGAGCCGCCTCTGGCCAGATGGGACTGGGCTGGGGCTTAGGCTCACTAACTCGGGCCATTGCCATCTTTACTTACATGTAGATGATATTTTATGTGTTACTAATGATTCATGCATATTGCATAATATGAAGAAGATGTTTTTAAAAAATTCAACATAAATGATGTTAGATGCATACACACACATGCATGCGCACACGCAAGCACACACGCATACACATACACACCCACACGCACGCACGCACTTATACCTACACATACACACACACGCACGTGTACACACACATGTATACATGCACACATACGCTCATACGCATACATGGACACTCACATGTACACATACACATATACATCCATTGCATAAGAGAATTAAGTCAATAGATTTTAATGTAAGCAACATAAGTATTATGTTATCGTATCATATGATATTTTGATTTAGTAGGAGTTTGTGACTATTATGTTACATTTATTAAAGTGCTTGAGATTGATAAAGTTATTAATTTTGCACTTGTTTATTATACAATAATGTTTAAAATGCATATATTCAATTGTATTGTGTGCGTGTGTGTGTATGTGTACATATGATACTTTCCATCTTAAAATGTGATTATGGCTTCTTTATATAAGTAAATAAAAATTTCTATGATTAATCTTTATTGTCAATAAGTTTTTGTGAATTAGTTCATCTTTTAGTATTTAATCCCTATTATGAGATTGATGGTCTCTTTTAGGTCTTGTTTTAACAATGTGATCTCTACTTGAGATTGAATTGATATAGTTGTGTATAATCTACAATTTTATAGGTCACAGTTATACGCCACCCAACACTAATACTACACGAAAGAATTTAATGAGTGAGTTGTTTATACTTGTAATTATATGGAGTTGTTCATTAATTATACATATTAACTATTATAATCTACTATATATGTTCAATGAATTGGATCCTTTATATTAAGATATGTTTAAAAAATATGAGCAAATTTATTAATTTATTATTTGGTCTAATCAAATTGTTTTTAAAATGTTATAAAAGAAGTTATTAAATCTTACCTAGTTTTGCTAAGTAGAGAATGCTCAAATTTCTATTTAAACATCAATTTATTAGTCTTTTATTTTAAAATTGAATTAAATAGAGGTCTATAAGTCATAATTATGTTGATGATCCTAATATGAATTTAACATTCTCAATAATTTTATTTGGCACAGTATAACTATTATGAAAGGTTAATTAGAAAATCTTAATAATAAAGTTCAATTCGTTAACTAATTAATATAACTTTATCTTTTTATCTCATAAATTTTATAATTATTATTATAAAGAAAAAATAATTTGTATTATTAATAACTTAACTTAAAACAAGGTAAGAAAATACTAAGAGGCTGTTTGTTTCTCTTTTTTCTTCCATTTTTTTTGTAAAAAGATAAACAAGTCAATAAAACATGTTTGTCGCAATTTCTTGCTTTTAAAAATTAAAAAACCACAATAATTTTATAGAAATAAGAAAATAATGTTTCTCTATATTTTGACAACAAGTTTTCTCATATAGAAAAAGAAAATATCTCTATTTTTTTAATCCTTATTATGGTGTTTTTTTTGGTTTACATGGGAGAAAAGAAACTAAACATACTCCACTCTAGCCAGCACACTCCACTAACGCAGAGCTCAGCGGTAGAGTGCTCCTTTCATATCGTGGTGTAAGAGATTCATAATCATCATTAGGGGCTCCTGTAGGAGATGCAGCCCTGGGCTAGCTAAAAAGGCTTGAGCAGCCAATCGATCGACACACTGGTTTCCTTCCCCATAGATATGTTGGAGTTGTACCTCCCATGCTCAGTGAAGTAATCCTCGTAAACCTGCCACCAAAGGATTAGGGTCAGTCATAACAATATTTGAAGAAGAAAGAATGTTGATAACCTCCAGCGAGTTCACTTCGACGATCACTCGTCGATAGCTGAGACCCCATGCCAGCGTTAGCCCCGAGTGAACTCCCTAGAATTCTGCAGTCAAAGGCAAACCCACGCCAATATTCTGGAGGAATCCACCACACCATTGGCCTTGGCTGTCCTTTAGCAAACCTCCTGCTGTAGCAAAGTTGGATCTGTGCTTCACTGCCCCGTCAGTATTTAGTTTGATCCAGCCGTCTAGTGGTTTGTGCCAGCTCATTACATTACCCACCAGCAAACCCTGTGCCGGAAACACACGATTTTCCATCGCTCCGGCTCGTATGACCCAATCAACATAATTCATCACTATTTGAGTGTCGTCTGCCAGCTAGACAAAGCTGATCTCAAGCGCACTTATGTTTCACCATTGCCATAAGAACCAGCAGGTGACTCCAAAAATTATGGTCCACGCTACTTGCTTCCACTGAGACGGGTGCCGAAGGTTGTAAATAACCCATGCCTCTTCATTGTATCGAAAAAACTCCATATTCACCACATCGGGGGAAAATGTGCGCCAGAAGGCATTGACCCTAGGACAATCTCGTATTGTCCCTTATTATGGTGTTTAGCAAACACATTTGAAACCTACTACTCAATCTTTTTTACATCTATTTTGTAGTCTCAAACTCTTCTCTTCCCTCTCATTTTTTTCTTTTTTCTTTTGCACCCTTGCCTCAGAAAGTGCGACCTCACTAACTGGAGTAATTGTTGAGAAATTGCAAGCGGCGTCAACAACGGCCCACATAGTAATCATTTTCTAACCAGAGACTTTTGTTGTAGAAAACAACTAATTTTGGGTTTTTTCACGAGGTGAGTTTTCAAAGACTTTTAATTTGGTTTTTTTATTCTACTGAAAAATTGTTTCGTTGAGTCACATCTCTTTTTCCAGTTTTTATGGTTAATTGTGTTAGTATAAGGCGACTTGTATGTGATGTAAGTCGACTTATTTTGTCACGATACCTATAAGGCGCCTTGTCTAGTG
>JAOSBL010000009.1:13620151-13637610 GCA_027568915.1 Erythroxylum roraimae
CATATGGAGTAGATGGTCACATGTGTGTTAGGTGTTTGAAATGTACTATAAATAGAAGGTTTGATGTAAGGAAGAGGCATGATTTTATAAGAATAATTCTTCTCTCCCAAATACTCTGAAATTTTGTTTCGGTTTTATAACACTACACACATTCTTAACCATGTTTTCAAAAACTTTAAAGCACTGGAAGCATGACATCTAGAAGCGATGGTTTTACATAGTTTCATTTAACTATCATATAAATATTTCTGAAGCATTAAAGGGGAGGCTTAAGTGATAATTTTTATCTGAAAACCTGTTTGAAAAGAATCAACCAGATTAAAAAACCAAAAACCTTAACTAAACTTACTTTAATCTGAATTAGGCAAATACATAGAAAAAGGCATGACATGCATGACAATATCATAAATATGCAACTTTTGCATTAATATTTTTCTTGAAGCCTTAATTTTATTAAATCAGTATAAATCAAGCAACTTTAATTAAGTTAAATAATTAAAGGAGGATTTAATACCACTTTTGGAAAACTAACCTTGATTTAATCACGACATAATGAAAAAAAAAATTTAGTTTTTGGATTGGATCTTAATAATTGAACACAAACTAACCTTGATTTAATCACGACATAATGAAAAAAAGAATTTAGTTTTTGGATTGGATCTTAATAATTGAACACAAATAATTGAACACAAATTATTCGAATCCATACAAAAACGTCTTCACGAAGTGTCAACCACAAATTGTCTAAATGTCTAGCTCCTGATAGTGTTTACAGAGCAAATAAAAAGAACTTAATTTTTGGGAGGTGAAGGCATGAGTGCTATCTTCTTTATATCTTCCTCTTATTTACAGAGAAAGACAGAAGAGTTTCACTTTTATTAAAATTAAACTTCCCTAATTATAATTATAGTGAAACTCGAATTATATTATAATTTAATTTTAATAAAATCAAATATCTTATATTTGATTTATAAAGATTCTCAAACTTTACAATTATGTCCAACTTAATTTAAATTAAATTTCTCTTTTTAACTACTCTTTTATATATAACTCATTAGGTTCCTAATATGCTAATAATGATTATAAATTATAAATCTAATTCATAATTATAATTAGAAAAATTAAAACTCTTTTAAGTTATCTTACTTCTCTGATTAAAAATTTATAATCATATATCAAGATTAACGTCTAACAATATATCATGACCATCCCAATATTAGGAATCTTAAAGCAATTTGTCTTAACTTGTCCATGCATGGTTATGTTGTGTAATTTAATCCTTTTATCACCCAATATTCTAATCAAACATAGAGTATAAATTTAGTATTTACTCTTTTAAATCCAATCACGCTCATTCTTACTAATTAGTAATTGATTTATAATTGATATTTAAAAATACCTTTTCAAATCTTAATTCACTATGCCAAAGATTTCCTTAAATCAATATGAATCAAGATCTCTCTAATTACTTTATAGCGAAGAATCCTTTATTTACTTACCCAAATATCTCCATACGATCCATACAATATCCAAGTATTACTGATTGAGGCATTTTAAATAGAATATATAATAAGTAATATCAAAATATATTAATTCTCATATGAGATATTTTGTCAATCTCAAGTCTAAAGAGTAATTATATAACTATCATAATGAGAAAGTCTTTAGACATATAAGTAATATTCCATTTAAAATCTTCACAATTAGTTCAATTTGGTAAATTTATTCTTTAGTAAGCACACATATATTTGTTTAAGTAATTAAACATAGAGTATGAATTTAGTGTCGACGATTTTATCTAATTATATTTATTCTTGCTAATTAGTAATTGATTTATAATTGATATATGAAAATACCTTTTCAAATTTTTATCTCTTACCTTAGTGCCAACTGATACTTGTTTTTCTTGACGCAAGCTTCGTGACGGTTCTAAGTGCAAATTTAAGAGAAAGTATGTGAAGATTAGATACCAGCCTCAAAATTGTCCTCTGGCAGCTATAAGCCTGTCATTCTTATGTATAAGATGCTCAATAACAGATATAAATGCGTCAAGCATCATACCAAGGGCTGGATTTTTTCCAAATGCGTCTTCTGGTTCTGCACCATCCTTTCACAAGTTCAGATTATGTAAAATATTTTCAGGTTGTTGCCATCCCGAGATATAAATAGGAAAAAAGGAAACAGGCGCGCTAAACCTTGAAGTTGCAGAAGAGGGTTAAGATTCCTTGTATGAGCCAAATTGACCTAAATAGGCGTGAGGCTGCTGAGCCTTCCTCAGGCATGACCATATCGTATGCTTTCTTATTTTACTTGATTTGTGTAAGTGAGTGATACTTATACCTCGGAAATAAATACAATCCATTAGAGCAAATTGGTACATTACCCATGTAAATTGACTAGCGGACTACTGTCCGCCTGAGGAAGCGGCTGCCACCACTTCAAACGGCGGGGGAGCAAGAAAACATCCTTGTTTCAAAGTAGTTAGTAAACCACACATTCTATTATATACTGAAATCTGAATTCCTCCTTGGCCACCGAAGCACACACGTCACTCCATGACAGACTCCGTCGAAAGGACACTTGCCTCATTCCATATTACTCTTGATTTTATTATTAATAAGTGAAACTTCCCTGTCTGAATACCTACGGATTGTAGCTCAGATGGCTGCGCAGGCTGAGCTTATGGAAAGAGCTCTCGAGCTCTTGATTTTATTATTAATTAGTGAAACTTCCCTGTCTGAATACCTACAGGTTGTGGCTCAGTTGGCTGCGTAGGCTGAGCTTGTGGGAAGAGCTCTCGAGTTCGATTCCCACTAAACACACCTGCAGGAAGGGGCAAGGAGTCTTAACTGTTTTTGCATACAAAAATCCATTGATATTTGCACACCTAACCAACAAACATATAAAATGTATTTTTGCGAAATAGTTGTATTCGTTAATAAAGAAAAGAAGAGGAGGGAAATTAGTAATAGAAAGGTGCGAAGTTCTCTCTTCATTACTCCTGAGGACTAGACTAACTGCCTACAGCTTCTTTATATTTTACATGTGAAAAAAAAAAAATGTGTTAGTTATTATGGTTATTGGATTTTTACTCACTGTCAGTTGGTGCTCTGTCGCCGGCTTATCTATCCCCCTTTCTTTTTCCTTGTTTTGTTTTGTTGTAAACAGAACCTTAAGACTTTTCTTATGTCTGTTCTCTACTTTATAGACGAGAAAAAGGAGGATGAATCATGAATTGTCAAATAGGTAGGGTTGGGGTGTTTCTGAGGGAAATTCCAACTGCTAACATATATTCAAGTACTTGGGATTTTGTTGTTTTAGATATAATTACGGCAGCACTCAACTCTTGCTTTTGTTAATTATGAAATGAAAATCCAGTTTTCTCGCCTGTATTTACTTTTTGGGGGTGGTTTTGATTGAAAACTGGCAAGTGGCCCTCTTGATTTTTGTTGTTTTGGGTTGACTTTTTGGTCCTTTGGGGATTTTGGGCGACATCTTCAGTCCTGGGTGTCTTGATTTCTAAGAGATTGAAGGATAAAAGAGCTTCCTTACATCAAATTATTGTGGAGTTTGGGATTTAGAGGACGGTTCGTTGACTCTTTGGTATTCAGCTTTAGGAGATATAATACTGGTCTTGTTTGGAATTCTGGGAGAGCAAGAGGGTTTTATTGGGTTTTTTCTTTTCGATTTTGATCTAAAGGTTGAAGTTTGAGTGCGAATTTCAAGCGTTGAAATTTGGGTTTTCGGGGAATTCGGGGATTGTGGAATTCTCCTGGGGGATAGAAGTGTTGTCTGGATGTTTTATGTATGAGGGGTTTTGGTACTGAGAACAGGATCGAACTTTGATCTTTGACGAAGGTAGTTCTTTTTGTATTAGAAGGGCAGTTGATGGTGTGCTTCTGATTACATATTGGGATTTTAAAATGGATGAATCTCACGCCAGCTCGACTTCGCTGCCACCTTTCCTTGCAAAGACTTACGAGATGGTGGATGATCCTTCTACAGATTCAATTGTGTCATGGAGTGGAAGCAATAAGAGCTTTACTGTCTGGAATCCACCAGATTTTGCAAGGGATTTGCTCCCAAGATTTTTCAAACACAATAACTTTTCAAGCTTTATCAGGCAGCTCAACACATATGTAAGTAAAATCGTCCTCTTGATACCTTTCTTTCTTTTTATTTAATAGGATTTTCTTGTTTACACATTTCTGTATGGTATTATGTGCGGGCCTTTGCTTTGCTTTCGTTCTATCTTTTTTTTTTCCCTTCTTCGAGGGGGTTATGTTGAATGTGTTGTTTCTGTTTCCTATAGGGTTTTAGAAAAGTCGATCCTGAACAATGGGAGTTTGCCAACGAGGATTTTATCAGAGGTCAACCACACTTATTGAAGAACATCCACAGAAGAAAGCCTGTTCACAGTCATTCTATGCAAAATATACATGGGTCTAACCCATTAACAGATTTGGAACGGCAGAAATACAGGGATGACATTGAGAGGCTTAAACATGATAAACAATTTCTTATTTCACAGATACAAAGCCATGACCAAGAACGACAAGGATTTGAAGTGCAAATGCGGGTTTTAAAGGAGAGGCTGCAACAAATGGAGCAAAGACAACAGCATATGCTGTCTTTTGTATCACGATTCTTACAAAAACCAGGACTTGCCTTAGATCGCATGCCGCAACTGGAAGGCCATGACAGAAAGAGAAGACTACCCAGAATTGGTTATTTCTATGATGAGGCAACCATGGAGGATAATCAGATGGCAACATCCCAAGTTCCAGTTAGAGAAAATGCAGATAATGCTGCTTCTTCAAACATGGAGCTTTTCGAACAATTGGAGTCTTCCCTGGCATTTTGGGAGAATATTGCTCTTGAGGCTGGTGACCCCCACCTTCGAAACCACTCCATTGGAGAGTTGGATGAATCTACTAGTTGCCCAGACAGCCCAGCTGTATCATGTGTACAACCTAATATTGATGTTCGACCAAGATCCCCCAGTATTGACATGAATTCTGATCCTGCTGTAGCTGTTGTCCGAGAATCAATACCTGAAAAAGAACATGCAACTGGAACTGCTCCTTCTGTGGGTGTTGGTGTCAATGACATATTCTGGGAACAGTTTTTGACTGAGAATCCTGGTTCAACCAACACTCAAGACGCTGAATCAGAAAGAAAGGATAGTGACAGTAGGAAAAATGAAATAAAACCTGGTGATCATGGGAGATTTTGGCGGAGTATAAGGAATGTAAATAATCTTGCAGAACAGATGGGGCATCTTACTGCTGCGGAGAGAACTTAATACTGCTTAACTTATTGTTCCAGTTTTTGATGTCCCAGAACTACAGATGTAATAAAGGTAGGCGAGATGTCTTTTATGGTACAGATGTTTGATCTTTTATGTGATCTTATTTACTCAGCTATGCCCTGTGCTTGTTATTTCAGTTGATTTGACCATTACATGTTTAGTGCAGACTTCTCACACAAAATATGAGTCAGTTTCTCGTTTGTTATCTAACTGGAGCCAGTAAAGTATTATCTATGGGTGAAATATTAGTCATTTGTAAAGAGATAATTTTGAATCATAATCTTGTGATATCTACTCATTTTTTTAACAACATTTTGGTTTATAGTCTTTACCTTTTTTTCTGGAATTTGATATTAAGTGCCTTGATTTGGTTCGCATTTGAATATCAGCTGTTAGATTGACCCATTTTTCATATAATGCGTGCTGTTCATTTTGGTATAGACTACAGAACAGATTATTTATAGTTTACTTCATTTAAATTTGTTGTGCTCTTTATAACTTGGATTTGTTTAACAAATTGTTTAGCTTATCAATCTAACTGCCTGCAGAAAGGGAAAATAGATGGAACTTCCTTTTGGGTCTTGTCTTTTTATTTTTTCCATTAGCAAGTCACATGAAGCTTAGGAAATGGTGTGTACCTCATCAGTTTTCTTTAAGGGTATAGAACGCTGATATTATTGTTATAGATTGCACAGCAAGGATTGTATGGCGAAATTTATTAGCAACAGTCAACTAGGGATATCTCCACTCAAAGAAGGGTAACTTATGGACGAACGAAAGGGGAAAAAAGGATGTCTACTTTCAGGTTGCTACAATTGATGGTGTAGTTTTCTGGCAGTGAGTGGTACATGGTACATAAAGCCAATGTTGACAGTGCTCTTCAATTCATCCCCTAACATAGCAGCTAAATGATTGATTGCTACTAATTTGATGAATGGCTGTGGTACTGAACTTTGCAAGACCACTCCACTCCTCAGATAATGTGTTGGCTGGTAGAACGTTCAATCATGCCATATTGCCATGCCATTGTAGCCTCTGAAGGTTATTCGTAGAAAACTGAGTCATAGACTTAGCTGAATCAGAATCTTTAGCTTTTACCCTTGTGTTGGTTGCTACTAGTCGTAGACGTATGTTGTGTTTTCGTGGACTTGGTTGAACCTTGTTGGGTGCAGTCAAAAGACGCATACTCGGTCCATATGTTTTGGCAGATAATGGGTCAAAATCATATTTGGAGGCGGCGCTACATTATAATTGTCTCTCCTACAAAGAAAGCTTAGGTCTACGTGGCGGTTGGTTGGTTTGTTTGCATTTGTTAGGTGCGAAAGCTTGCAGCAGTTGGTCTCCCTTGCCCCTTATAAATAAATAAATGGGGAGATATTCCAGATTTCTTGTCTTCAAAGATTATTAAAAAATAAAATTATACTACAAATGTTCGTGAAAGCTCTTTCTTTTCTTTTTACTGGAAAAATCATGTTCAACTTGGCTGTGAAATCTCCTGTATCTTACCACATTTTAAGATTTGTCTCGTATAACTTTAAGCTGCAAAATCACATTTGTTGCGAATTGTGGCAACCGTAACATGACGTGTACGACTACATAATTGTCTTTTTAACGGTCAAATTATGAATGTTTTCTTATTCTGCGACCAACTAATTTGTAGTTAGCGACATCAATATTAGGTGAATTTTGAGATTTTCACGACAATAAACTGTAGACACTCAACCTTCTGTCTTTTTTGTTTTGGACAATCGGGACAATTGTTATTATAGACCCAAATCCGTACAATCGGTGATCGATAAATTGTGCACATTTCTAATTATAATTGAGAGGCAATCATAGGGGGGACAAGGACAGATGCACATTGGGAAAGTGCATAGGTGGAACAGGGATGGATGCACATTGGGGGCATTTGCTCCTGTTGCCTTTAAAAAATTTTATGTAAAAATATTATTATTTTAAGTTTTGATCCTATAAAAAATAAAAGTTTGCCTTTATTAATTTAATTGGTGACAAAAAATTAATAATAAAAATTTTTGATATATTAAAATATCAAATAAAAAATAAAATCTAAGCTCATCCATTTTTATTAAGATTATTATTATTTGGGCCCATGACTTTTTAAAAGAAAGTCTACAAATAGAGAGATAAAAACTATATACTTAATTGACTTTTTTATTGAGATTTTTTCTACCCTTTTAGCTTCTTCAATATACTACTTTTTGTCTTTTGGCTTCTTCTTCACCTAACTCTACGAGGACCACACTCAAAGCTTTCATCTTCTCCAAGTTGTAATCTTTGAGTTATGCCCATCAAAGTAACAAGTAATTAACAACATTTGCCATAAATTCTGCATTTAAATAGTAAGTTAATTGATTCCCTTTTATTCTTTTCAATATTTAATTGATTGCTTTTTCTTTATATATATATATATGAAAATTTTACTTTTTGCTTGTGTATTTCATATTTTGCATCTGTGTAAAGTGTTATTCAAATAGTTTTAATTAGTTAATTTTTTTGTAAATAGATAATTTTTTGTTTATTTTATATTCAATTTGTCCTCATATGATACTTTTATAATATCTTTTTATTTGGTCATCAGGATGTATGAAATTGAGTCATTGTAGTATTTGTAGATTTTCTTTTACTAATTAGCAAAATAATCAAAAGAAAGAAAAGAAGAAAATTAGTAATTCAAAACACATAGGGAGAAATTCAATGATTCCCACCAATTTAGAGACAAAAGGAAAAGAGAGCAAATAACAATTTTTTTGAACTGATGAATAGGCAATGAGACAATGAGTGCTTAAGGAAAATAAATAAAATAGGGGCTGTAGAAATATCAAATATGAAATTTATAATTAATTGAAAACAGTGATGGATTAGCAAATGTAGCCTTTTTATCTTTTTGATAATAATGCAGCTGTTGGTTCTTAAACAAATATTTTTTTCTTACAACATTATTCTTTCTTTATGTTCTTATTTACATTTTTATTTGTATATCATGATATCTTCTCTAATTACTTAACTTTGATTTCAGTTATGGACAAATTTCTCAAAAGGCCTCTTACAAATAAGGATTCTAGCCCCAACCCTTTAAGACATCCTCATTTAGCAGTCAATTTAGATAATCTTCAGTCTGATCCAAAATTGCGGAAAAAATTTCAGATTATCATCCTAGTGACTGTGATAGAATACGAAGAACTTATTTGCAAAAGGGTCAATGTCAACCTTTGAGTATGATTTTCCACAAAAAAACTTGAAAAATTTATCGTAGATTTGTTCCATCTTGGTTTAAAGAATACGCCAATTGGTTAGAGTATAGTGTTACAAAAGATGCAACTTTTTGCTTATATTGCTATCTTTTTAGGCTAGATATTGGAAGTCAAGCATGTGGTGATACTTTTGTTACTAATGGATTTAACAATTGGAAGAAAAAAGACAGATTTCATATTCATGTAGAATGTCCTAATAGCTCTCACAATATAGCTTAGAAGAAATGTCAAGATTTGATGAATCAAAAACAACATATTCAAGTTGCTTATGCTAATCAATCCAACCAAGCTTGAAAGGACCATCGTACCCAACTCACTGCATCAGTGGATTGTGTTCGATTCCTTTTACGTTAAGGATTAGCTTTTCGTGGTCGTGATGAATCAGAGACTTCTAGTAATAATGGTAATTTTCTTCAACTTTTACAATTCTTGGCTAACCATAATGAAGCTATCAACAATGTTGTTTTAAACAATGCCCTCGGAAATCTCAAAGTCATTGCTCCTGACATACAAAAGGATATTGTCAAAGCCGTGCAATTGAAACCTCCAATGCCATTATTAATGATCTTCAAGGTGGGTTATTTTCTACCCTTATTGATGAGTCTCGTGATATCTCAATCAAAGAACAATTGGCTATTGTTTTACGTTACGTGAATGTAAAAGGATGTGTGCTTGAGTGATTTATTGGTATTATTCATGTTAGTGATACCACCTCTTTATCACTAAAGTTTGCAATAGATAAATTGTTTTTAAAGCATAGATTGAGTATATCATCTCTACGTGGGCAAGGCTACGATAGCAATATGCAAGGAGTAATTAATGGTTTGAAAACTTTGATTTTAAAAGAAAATAATTCAGCTCACCATGTTCATTGTTTCTCTCACCAATTGCAATTAGCAACTGTAACGGTGGCCAAGAATCATGTACATGTTGCTTTATTGTTTAAAACAGTCTCAAGCTTATCAAATGTAGTTAGAGGTTTTTGTAAAATAAAAGATCTTCTTCGTGAGAAGCAATTTAGTAAGATTGTTGAAGGGCTGGAAAATGGTGAACTTTCAAGTGGTAAAGGTTTACATCAAGAAACTTCTCTTCAAAGACCAGGTGACACACGTTGGGGCACACATTATGGATCATTATCAAGCTTAATCATGATGTTTGACTCCATAGTTGATGTTCTAGAGATCATTATAGAAGAAGGCATAACTTCAGAGCAAAAAGGTGAAGCATATGCTTCGTTTGATTCTATCTAATCTTATGAATTTGTGTTTAGCTTGCATTTGATGAAAAAAATCATGGGCATCACAAATGAATTATCTCAAGGATTGCAAAGGAAGGATCAAGACATTATCAATGCAATTTCTTTTATTAAAGTTTCCAAACAATGACTACAAATGATGAGGGATGATGGGTGGCAGTCTTTATTTGATGAAACATCTTCATTTTGTGAGATCCATGATATTGTCATTCCAAATATGGATAAAAATTTTGTACACAGGGGAAGGTCAAGCCGAAATGCACAAAAAATGACAAATTTGCATCATTATCAAATGGAATTATTTTACATTGTGATTGATATGCAACTTCAAGAGCTCAACAATCGCTTCAATGAGGTAAATACCAAGTTGCTTATTTGTGTGGCATGCTTGAATCCAAATGACTCTTTTTATGCTTTTGATAAGCAAAAATTGATTCAACTTGTTGAATTTTATCCTTCTGATTTCTCTAAAGTAGAGCTTATTACTCTTGGTGATCAACTTGACAATTATATTGTTCATATGCAATCTGATGATCAATTTTCGATATTAAATGGGATTAGTGATCTTGCCAAGAAGCTAGTTGAAACAAAAAATGATGTTGTGTATCCTTTGGTGTTTTTACTTGTGAGATTAGCTTTGATTTTGCCTATTGCTACTGCATCGGTGGAAAGAGTATTTTCTGCAATGAAGATAGTGAAAAATTGCTTGCACAATCAGATGGGAGATTCTTGGATGAATGACTGTTTAATCACATATATTGAGAAAGATATCTTCAATAGTATTGACAATGAGAAAATTTTACAGCAATATCAAAATATGAGAACTCGTAGGAAACAAATGTAATAGGTTATATACTTATATGTAAGAAGCTCAAGACAATTATGTAATTTTTTATTTATCAAATGTACAAATATTTATATCTTTTTCAATAATATAAGAGTACTTTAAATATTTTGCCTCCACTCAAAAAAATTTCTAGATCCGTCCCTGAACGGAACAAGGCAAAAGATTTGGGAGGAGGCAAGGACAAGAATGGGCAATGTCAAACGTTGATATGCATTAGTGCACATTGGCGAAAATTTTCGACGAGATGCAAGATTCGGATGCAAGACCAAAAGAAAGCTTAAGACGGACTTCAAATGGAAGGTTAGCTGGATCACACGCATGAATTGACGTGAATATTCAAGAGCTCCAAAGTTACTTAACAAGTAGATTAAACATGATGTGAGTTTTGGGAGAATTTCAGGCCGTGTACGAGCTGACTTGGCTAAAACTAAGTTCTTGATGGATTAAGAACTTAGTACGTACTCAAGTGGACGGACCATGGCTAATAAAGTTAGCATGGGTAAGCATTGGATCGGACCAATATACTATTAGCTCAGATGACTCATCATCAACGGATAGAGATGATGAGATCTTGGATGATGTAGCGAATAAGATCACAGTTGATGAACATCAATTTTAAGAGATAAAGATCAGGTGAAAGGATCATCTGAATATAAAGGAGATCTTTGTGGATATAGATAATCATCCCTAGATAGTGTAATCTTTTATCTTGTTATTGTAATGTATCTTAGATAAAGTCCTAATTCGATGGGAATGTGTTAGTTTGATGTAATCTGATAAGGATAAGATTGTGATCTTAGCTAGTAGAGTTATATTAGGATTCTAATTTAGTCATCTAGAGATGCCTATAAATAGCTTATTTGTGCCTTTTTCTCATAATCAAGAGGAGAGTGTTGTGAGACACAGAGATTGAAAGAGTATTCCTTTATCTACTTTGAGGGACGTAATAAAGATTGACTTTTAGCTGTATCTCTTTCTTGTTCTTGTAGTTGCCTTTACTATTCTAAGACTTCCGTAATTTTCTTGCAAGTGTGAGAGTTAAACACTGCGAGGGTCGTGAGGCATTTAAGAACTCGATAGTTGATCGACGATCACGTGGGAAGACTGAGTCCTGCGTAGAAAGCCCTAATTAAGATTGTCATACAACAGAGCATGAGCGTCTTGCGGATAAGTTCAATGCCGAGGGAAAACCTTTATAATACTTCCCAATCGCAAGAATTAAAATCCCATTTATTTGTTTTTAATTTTTTTATTAATATTAATTAATCATTCAAACAAAAATTTGACATACAAATTCTTATTTCACCTATTATCTTACGCTTTTGAAATTACGTTTGAAATGGCTTTCTCCGTCATATTCACTAACAAAAAATGATACTTTCTAACCAGATTTGCAAAAAATTAAAAAATTGAATTTTTAAAAATTTAAAATATAATTACAAAATTAAATAAAAAAATTTCAATAATAGTGACCGTGAGATTTATCTTATTATGATGTATTTCAACTCTCATTAGCTAGAAAATTTTGTACGATGTGGATTGATCCAAAGTCATTAACATTATTGTTGGTGTAATTAAAAGTAAGGGCGTTTCGTTGTTTAGATTCAACTTTTTTCCTCTTAACCTTCAATGATTCAACTATACATTTACATATAACGGAGAGTCAACCGTATATGAATTGTTGATAAGTATCAAAATCTATTTCCCTCAGTGTCTTCGTTCTCTTAAGTAATATTCTGAATCGAGCTATTTACACAATAATAGCAGCACTTATGCCCCACAGCCTCTTATTATGTCATCACAACGAATCACTTATTTCCTAGAAGGGTATCAAAGGGCATGTATTTGGCAAAAGGTGAAAATTTACAACAGAAACGGTCAAAAGAATGAAGTGATCACGTAAGTTCCAAGAACAAGAAGCGAACATGGTAACACCCCTTTGTTATGCATCCTTTCCTATCGTTTAGGGGTGAATATTGCACTGTTGTAAATGAGATTGATCATAGTTGACAAATTTGGTCCAGTAACCCCTATACTTTGCGATACCAATGTCTAGCCAGGGTTTCATTACTCCATCATAGTGTAACACTACTGCTTTATCAATGTCATCTTGTCCAATTCCTGACTCGTAGCCTAGGCCAAGTACATGCCATCTCCTATCTAAAGTGACTGTGTGGTTATAGAAGGTTGCCCAACCTATCGGCAAGCTTCCAGCCTTCCACAATGGCCTCTCATTACCCTGAGATTAACCATGGGGCAAAAAGCATTAACATGTATAGTTCAGGCAAGAGCAATTATGATGAAATGGTATGTATTCCCTTACCAATTGCATGTACTTGTGGTAAAGATCAGTTAAATTTTGTCTCCTCCATTCTTGCAAATCAAACAAATTCATTCCGAATGCCCATGTGCATCTCTTGACATCAAATCTCTTTGCCACAAATGGATCTGTGAAATTTATAAACATATCCATTCTGTGAAACGAAGCTTCATTCTCCTGACAAGTCTCCACTGCGCCGTTTACTTTTCCATTCATATTCAGGCTCCAAACTCCACTTAAGTCTCCTTGCACCACTACATCGTGGTCCAAAAGCACGACCTTGTTCAAGAGAGGGAAGACATCAGGGAGATAAAAACGTAAATAGTTTAGTCTAGAACTATATCTTGGGTCAAGAGAATTTTGCACGTTCACTCCTGACTTATGCCTGGCAGATGGCACTGCTAGATTATCTATGCTCTGGATCTGGACTGCAGCTTTTCCAGGAGGGTTCAATAAGAACCACATGGAAATTGCTGGGAAGTTGACAGAGTCAGTTACAACATGGAAAACGATTTTCTCTTCCTCCTGTAATAGATAACCAAACGACAGATAAACATCCAATCAGTATTCTTCTACATGTGATCCTGATATAAAACGCCCAACAGTTCGTTGCAAAAGCAACCATGCCAACAAGAAGCAGTCCACACACCCATGGCCTGTGGCAGCGGAACACATGAATGCACTAAATGTCTCAGATTTGGAATCTGAACCCAATTTCACAACTAAGACCAGACAAGGCCACAAATAATGCGTGCCTAATAAAAGACAGAACAATAGGATCTATCAAGTTCCATAATAAGTGGAAATATAAAAGAAAAGACAATCTCATCCAATTAAACTCTTGAGAAGTATGGATAGTTTGTGACCCCCTGTCAAAAGTTATTACCTTCAATCATATATCAGAAAGAAAGCGGTGCACTATTTAATACATGGAAAATTGATATGTTAGTAAGCCAACCTAAATTGAGTCATTTCAATTGAACAGGCAAAAGAAATGCATAATTAGACTAGATATGAGGAATATACTTGAAGTCATACTATGGTAAAAGGCTGCCCATACTGAATCTAGAATAACCATTCAGCATTTGCAAATTTCCTCATGACTCTCAGATGAAAGTAGACTTTTCTTATCACAGTGGACGTTTCCTAAGAAGCTCATGATCTAACAAGGTAATATACTATGTTTGAGGAGAGCAATGTAACACTGTTCTTTAGCATTTCTCTTCCAATGAATTCTAGTGGTGCTTGTACAATGAAACTAGATTGGGCCAGTCTTATTCAGAGAAATTCAGAAACAAAAAGGAAATAAAATCCTCGTTCTGCCAGAGATTATTATTAAGTAAAAACAATACTGCTCCCTCGCGCACTTGTAATCATTGCAGCAAACATCATATGCCCATAAATGACATATTTAGTACTCATGGAAATTAGACAGGAAAATCGGGCATGAAGCGATTTTCTAAACTTTAGTGCTTTCTTTTCTTTTAGTAATGATTTTGTCTATAATTTTTGACCAACTGAGAATGCAATTTATAAGAACCTCATAGATAACAGGGACAAAGCCAAAATATCGGCTAGAAAAAGATAGGTATACTAAAAAGGAAAAAGAGCAGAATACCAGCGCAGAGGACACAGTTGAATTCACAACAACAGCACAGGCTAGAACATTGTCGGTGAAAACAGCAAAGTGAAGGAGATTTGGATCATGCACTCGTTCTTGTTTTGGGAACTGCCTACCATCTGGTGACATGGCAAAATATTCAGTTGTAAGCCTCATAGAAAGGCAGTGAAGGCTTTTTGGTGTAGTCCTAGCAGCAAGATCAACAAGATATGCTGCTTGATTCTGCTGTGCCCGAACCTGGTCTTCAGCATTGTAAGTCATAGCACGAAGTTTCTTAGCCATGGAGGAGCAGTCCGGGAAAACCCGACTGGCTTTGGTCAATGAGGCCTCCATGGATCTCATTTTCTGCAAAGCACTGCAAGTGTGTAGTTCAGATTTCAAACCCATTCATCCAGAATTTGAGCTTGAAAAATATTCTATCACACAGTTACTGGCATATTCTTCTCTAGTGAGCAGTATTTAGGAATATTATCTTATCCATCAACTTATTATTAGCCAACTTATGACAGAATATGGATCAGGCACTACCTCCTCGATAAATCTGTGTCCTTGTTAGCATCACCAGTAACCCTTTCTAAATCTTTCATTCGCAGCCTCAATTCCTTTACTAAGTGGGCATTACCTCCTAGTATAGCAAAATTTAAGAATGTTCTAGCTCTAATCAGCTGATCTTTAATCTCTTTTACTTTCTCGTCTACTCCTCTCCGCACTGGACGCTGCACTTTCTGATCATCCTGAACAATTTTTCGATTGGATTGCTCCTGTGGCATAAGACAAAGAAACATCCTCAAACTGGAAAACTAAGATGAACCATAAAAAATCCCAAAATATTAAAAGTGGTTTCAATTGTAGTTATGTTAGGAAAAGATGAATTGTAAGAACAAAGAAAGAACAAGAAAAATAGAAAAATCCAATTCACATATAACATGGTAAAATCCTTGAACTGCATGATATTTTGCCAAAGATAAGTAACTGAACTTCAAAGGGAAGTGTGTTTTCTATCTTAAATTACCCCAGAAACTACTCCCTTTCCACACAGCAATCATTTACATAACTGAATTTCTTCAATCAAAGATAATTCCAGCTTCCTTATCTCCCAACTTCTCTAAAGGAAAATAGTTCTTGCCCAAAGATATAAGTGTTCCAAGGGCAAGCCTATAATTTCCAGTCTCTAGATTATACTCTTGCCTCATATTCAAGTACCAAATATATCCCCGGCAACCTAAAATCCACCTTGTTGCTAAAGAGTGCACTAGAGAACCAGTTTGCCTACTATGACTTGCAAGCAAAACCGGAAAGAATCTGTTGTTAAGAGGTCATGGAAAGCAAACAAATGCAAATCAAAAATTATCTCTAGCTTCGAAAATTTACTAAAAGAGGATGAGGAACATTTAATGTTGAAGTGTGATGTGGGACCAACAGCTAAGCCAGGCCCAAGTCGAAGCAAGAAACCAGAAACTTCTACAACAGAAGCATACGAGATTCTAGAAGGCCAGCTAGGTTCACCGATTTTGTGTAAAGAACAAAAGAATATATCTGTTGAAATGTTTGTTATGAACTGCAAAGTTGGCATTGTTGGCCAAAGTTTGTTACAGTGACATTATAAAAAAGTAGCTGAAGAATGAAATGGATTAAGAACAGATATTTCCTCGTTCTCCTTTCTATTTGCCTTCTATGTCACTTTTTCTCTAAATTCCATTCCCTTAATTTCTAGCAATTCTCCCCCTTCTCGGTCTTTTTCCTCTTCCCCTAGGCCTGTTATTTTAACATCCAGACAAGTAAAACATAACATTGGTGCTTTCATTGAGAGCCTAACAATGACGGAAGGTGTCACCACTAGATCAAAGGCTGTTGTAGAGGAGCAGTTGATCAAAATCACACACCAGCCCATCCCGATTCCTTGCTTTCTAATCTCGAGTCGCTGAGCACAACAGTGCAAAAAGATATCAGTGCCTTTGAATGGGTGCACGATTCTTTTGGAACCCAACAAGCAGTCATGACGGAAGTACTGGCCAAGCTAACTAAAATGGAGAAAGCTTTGCCCCGGCCTCCCTTGCTTCCCTTCCCAACTACCCCACACCAACCCCTTCGGGTTCATCTTCCTTAGTCCAAACCTCATCTCAAACTACCCTACCACAAACAGAACCCACTCACCAACTCACCACCCACCTACCCAAACTCGAAATACCACTTCTTACTGGAGAAAATGTCCTTGGTTGGATTTGCCAGATAGAGCATTTCTTCACTTACCATGCCTAACGGCCACAAATTGACCATAGCTGCCTTTTACATGACCGGGCCAGCACTTCAGTGGTACCAATGGATGTATTCCACAGGACAACTTTCTACTTTGGATGGGTTCACTCAACAACTCGAATTAAGGTTTGGGCCATCCTCCTTCCTCAACCATGAGGCTCAACTTTACAAGCTCAAACAACATACCACTGCAGCCTACCTTACCAAATTCGAGGCCTTGTCTACCCGAACCAATGGCCTCACAAACAACAACGTCCTAAATTGCTTTTTGTCTAGATTATGTGAGGATATACAGAGGGAACTGTCTCTGTTTAAACCCAAAAGACTCTACAATGCAATGGGAATGGCCAAAATCGTAGAAGATAAGTGCAATGTGGTGGGTTCCCGATTTCAATAAACAAACAATCTCTCTATTTCCTACCCTCAATAGTTCAATACGCAAGCTATCATTCTTTTCATTCCCTTCAAGAGTAGTGTTTTCCATAATCAAATGAAAAAAAAGGACAAAAGAAAAAGTAACAAGGAGCCAATTCGAGAGGGCCCACTCTCCTACAATTCCAAATATCTCGATACCTCA
>JAOSBL010000009.1:13811788-13825552 GCA_027568915.1 Erythroxylum roraimae
AATTGGGTATTTTAATTCCGCATATTTTGTTCAAAAAAAATGTACCGATTAATGAGTGAGTGTTTTAACACGCCACCTTCGCGGGGCACGGACTCGAATATCATTGTCGATGTCGGGTTCGGGTCGCAGCGAGAGTGGGGTGTTACACCTCTAGTATGAAACAATTATTCTCATTGCCAGTCTTATTCTCATTTTTAGAAATTATTAATCTCCTAATAACTTCAAGAAAACTATCTTCTTATCCCTCGGGGTATTCACAATCTTCCCCATTGGTCTACACTAGGCTTATGAGAATTATTTTGTAAACTGATTAGTACCTGTATTTTAACTAGGTACTGATTAGTACCTCAGATACTAGTATATTACTAAACAAATTTGTAAATTAAAAAATAAAAGATCAAATTAAAAAATTATCAACCCTAGCTTTGTTCTCACCCTCTTACAGTCGGAGACAAACCCAGGTACCACATTGTAGAAGAGAGAAGATTGAAGATAGAATACCATTTAATAGAGAAGACAACCACCATAAAAAAAAGAGAAGATCCAGCCATTAACCACCAACCACTAGCCACCGGTGTCTCTAGAGTCCAAAACCTTCATCATCATGTTTCCAACGATCTAACCTCCAGTTCCTCCAATCTGCCCTCCCAACATCTCTAGCTCCTCAGATCTACCATCCCCCCATTAAATTTTTAATCGATTCACACTAATATATCTTCTCCAAGTCTCCACTCTCCACTCTCTACCATGTTATTTAAATACAATTTTTGTTTTATATAATAAAACTTCTTATGGTATTTCTTTTTTAAAATAAATATTTTATTTTTTTTAATCTAACTATTAAATTAGAATATAAGACTTATCTAAAATATAAAAATATAAAAATTAATACTAAAATAAATAAAATATACTTATTTATTTATTTTTATTTACAGGAATAAATATTTAAGAAAATATTAAATATTAACAAATATAAGTAATTGATATTTAGATATCAATTAAATAAGATTTTGAAAAATCTTAACATACTTATATTTAAAAATTAGATGATTTACATGTTTTGTTTAGTAGAAAGTTAAAAATTATTATTATTATTAAATAATAAAAACTAAAACTAAAACTAAAACTAAAACTAAAAATTAAATATAAATTATCAATTGTTGAGGGACTTTTTTTTATAATTTTATAAAATTCAAGGACTATTTTATAAATTTTAACAATTACTTGAACGGTACCCAATAATGTCTGTACTAGTACTGTATCATATTAGAACTAAATTTAGTACCAATAATGATACAATATTCATAACATTGTTCTATTTATATTTTCCTCAGAATCTCCCGCTACTTACTCTACTATGTTGACAAATTTTTGCTTAAGACATTCATTAAAATGACGGTCTAGTTCTTCACATTTAAAGCACTTTAAAAGGGCTAGTTCAATATAAAGGTTGGTGGGTTTAGAGGCTGGTGTAGTTTGTTTACTCGAATTTCTGGGGATGAAAATGGGTCGAGTCGGCCTAGGCCTAAGTCCAACCCAATGACCTATCGAGCCTTAGACAAGAGGCTTGAACCCGAGCCCTACAAGCCTAAGGCAACCTAGCCTAAGCTCAAGCCCGACTTGGCTTTGCTCGAACTATTTTTTCAAATTAAAAAATAAAAATGATATCATTTATAAGTATCGAGTCAAGCTGACCTAGGCAGTCCGAGTCCAAGGTCGACCTTAGGTCTAACTTTTTGAAAAAATTGATTCTAAGGCTTGGTCAACTGGGGTCAAGCCTGTTAACTTTGGGTAGGGCTGGGCAAGCTTGGACCTAATTTCCATCTTTAAGAATTTTCGCTATTGTTATTTCCCTGAGTAAAGCTAACAACTTCTTTTCCTTTTTCACTTATCTGTCTCTCATTATCCCCCTTTCTCCTATAATCTTGTCACCTCTCATTGATCAACATCTTAGTCCCCATAGCCAAATTCCTTGATTCATGAGCATTCAAGGCCATTTGAATGCCAATTGTATCCCAAATTATTGGCTTCAATCCCCTCAAATATCGAGCAACTTATTGTGGTTTGAGTTTTCCCAAATTATTTTGGGCTGCCAATTTTAGAAACTCAACAATATACTTATAATAGTCTTAGTCCCTTGAATGCAATTGTGATAAGTGTCGAACAAATATTGCTCATAATTTGGAGGCAAAAATTGTCCCCTAAATAATTGCTTCATCCTTTCCTAAGTAGACACTGGAGCTCACCCCTCTTTTCGCTATTCTCCTTCAATTGATTCCATCAAACGACAACCCTCCCTTAAGCCAATAAGCAACTAACTTTACCTTCCTCTCATGTAGAAATTCAGTATAATTAAAGAAATCTTCTACTTCTTCTAACTAATCCAAAAAGGCTTCTATATCAAGGTCATCACTTAAGGATAGAATATTTACCTTTATTTTGTACTAAGATCACCCCCACTTTATGTAGGACAATCTTCTCTTGGGATAGTTTCCTTATCGTTGCTAGGTTCATTAGCTCTTATAAAAGGTGTTAGAATTTGAGGTCGTGTAAGGGTAACTTCCATGTCAGCTATTTTTCCAAATCTTAGGTTATTGTTGCTTCACATTAATATTTGCAGTTGCCCTCTGATTGTAGCCAATTGTTGTTCAATATTGCGAATAGTTATCCCATGTTCTTCGATTCTTCTCCAAACATCGAATAATCCTTGAATGTTGTCATCAAGATTATTTGTCATTGTCAGAAAGAACAAGCTTGATGAGATTCATAGCTCTGATACTACCTGATGCAGTAGAAAAGATAAACAAATACAATTGCAATATAAGACATGTAAGATAAAAATTATCAAAAAGAAAATAAATTTTATTGTTGGAGAATTAAGCTAATCTCTTTCAAAAGTTGTTAGGTTTACATAAATCCTAATTTATCTTAGGAAGAGTTCTAAACAAAGTAGGAAACTCTAATATATCTAGAGTTCTAAACAAACTAGGAAACTCTAATTTATCTTAGGAAGAGTTCTAGATAAAATATGATATTTCTAATTCATTTAAAAAAATTGTTAAATAAAATAGGAAAAGAATCAAAGTGGTTGAGTAAAATAGGAAATACAAATAAAATAAAATAGAAAATTATTCAAAATCTTGCACAGAAGGCTGTTTTATAAGGCATGATCATGTACCTGTCAATTTCCCATTTTGCCCGAGGAGAAAGAAATGCATAGAGGAATGTTGAATAACACGGGATCACATACTGGTCAATATCTTACTCTGGCCAAAAAAAGAAATACAAAGAAGAATGTTAGATAAGATGTAATCATGTAATGGTAAATGCCTCAATCTGTTTAAGAATTCAAATGTCTAATCATTTACCTCCACTTGTCAAGGAACTTGACCTCGAGTTATTGTCAACATATCCAAGCTTTGTTTCATGGAAGTAAGGTGAAAAATCAGCAATATTGAAAGTTGAAGAGATATTATCCATTCATAGAGGTAATTCAATAATGTGGACATTGTAATTGATTTTCTTTTTAAATCTGAATGGAACATACTTCTTTTGTCTCTTGAGAGAATATATTTAGCGGCAGTGTTTTAGTTAAATGTCAGCTTGCACAGTTTAGATGATTCATTAATTTTGCTTGCACCGATGGAATATGTTTCCGTATTAACAAAAATTATGCCCAGAGGATAGTTCGTGAGATGGGAGACTATATTCCAAACCTTAAAGGTGAATGCGTTTACTGTTTTACATAAGCAACTAAAACTAGTTAGATCGTTTATATCATCGAGCTGGATAATTTGTGAATCGGAAATGTGGACAATTGCTAGCTACTTTTCCCATCTGATGAAGATTATTGTGTAGATAGTAGGCGGGTAGCTTATTATGTTCATGTATGGAAATCATCGCCATAAAGCATTCATTTATTTTCACTGAAAGAGGTATCTGAGACTTATTGTAGCTAGCGGCTCTCTCTTAAGAAAAATTAGATTTCGAATTCAGCTACAGACGAGATAATGAAGTTTAGCGAAATGTCACCTTACTTTAAGCATGAAAAGAAGTTCAGAGTTGCTAGCAGACATATGGATGTGCTACTTCTCTGAATAGGCATAGTCAGAATCTCTTGGTTCACTGCCTGTGGTCAGTAGTGAAAGCAATATGCGTGAGCATGAGCTTCAGGTAAAGCTGCAGGCTTACATGTCTTTATCAAATTCACGATAGCACATGTATGTTGATTTAGTGACATTGCACAGTGATATTGGGAAATAAGAAGTTTGTAATTCTAATATTTGCTAGGTTAAGATATTTTGCAGTCGTGGACTAATTGTCTAATGGGTAATCCTCGTGCTTTTCATCAGAGATACGAAGTACAATCAAGTGACAAGAGCTTGTATTAGGCAGTTGTAGATTCTGAAGCCAGTCCTGTTAACATACTCGAGAGGCTGATAATATTCAGGTGGAGACAGGTTTTCGTTGTTGCAGAAGTAGATTATGTAATGTAAGGAGTTGATAAGGAGGTTGTGTTTTATGTAGCCATCACCTTCCAAACTGTAGTAAGGTTGTCTGCTATTCAAGTAGTGTTCCTTGGAATCTATTCCCCGTTCAAAGACATTTTTATGCGAAAAGAGGCGGACAGTTCTTCAAAAGAATTTTTGCTTTACCTAACTACCCTCTCCTCTTTTTCCAAATCATTCACGACCTTTTAATTGTCATGTCAGAGTCTGGAAATGGGCACCAAAAAATATGGTAGACAACAGTATTATACTCAAATCACTCCAATTCCAGGTCCCACATCAATGACGTAGCTACAGTAGTGCTGATCACGCAGGTCCAGGTCACTGTGGTTGATGGCATTCAGGGGGAATTAGCCCTCTCCTCAACTAATATACAATTTCTTTTTGTCATATGCAAACTAAATATACCATCATGCATCTTTTTACGAAAATGTTTAATGTTGAAAGAAATCAGCATAAGAGGGCTTTTCCTTCTTCAGTCGCAGGATAATAGGATCTTAATGCCCTTAACTACTATGAAGCCTGATTTTAAGCTACTAAAGGATTTCCTTAATTTCTGATCATTTGAGCCAATATCATGGAGGGTGGCGATCAGGCCGTAAAGGTTCAAATAGTGGGACTAGCTCCTTCAAGAATTTCCAAATATTGAGATTTTGGATTGAATTATGTAGAAATTTTAAGTGGTAGATATTTTGCACATCTTATGTATGTAGGTCATCAAAATCAAAACGGTCACTTAATAGATTCTTCAAGTGTTAAAGATTTGTGGATCTTAGAAGAATGTATTTCCAGAATCATTGCTCCACTAAAGAAGTTTAAGGAATTGTATGACATCCCATTTTTCATGTTTGAAGTACCAAACTCCAATATCCTGTACTTTTTAAAGCTTTTATGGTGTAGTTTTTTTAATAACTTTGAAATTATAGCTAGTATTTTTGGTATATATTAAATAATTTCTTAAATATACATAATAATATATTTCATTGAATCAACAATTTATGATACAAATAATCATTACAACTCTCACACAAAGCAAATCATAGTCTTTATTATTGAGAAATAATTTACTTATTATGCATACTAAATAAATCATTTAATTAGTTAATAATTCAAGATTAAACAAGTAGTAAAGCAAATTCAAATTTCCAATATTTAAAAATACATAATGAATTATTATAAAAAATCAAACTCAGAACTCCCAACATTGAAATATTTATGGAGTCTTAACTTATAGCCACTTGGACCATAAAAGTCGCCCATCATTTGATTTATCCATGTTGTTTGGTATGCAAATCCGTTTAATGCCAGCACAAGGAAAACAAAGATGGTGAAAGTAGCGAGACTAGCTTGCTTGGTAACCTTTTAACTTCCTTTATCTGTTTTAGTGTTTTCATATCATATCTAATGAATGTAAAAAGTATTGTGCTTTCACATTAGCAATATGTAGGTTAAGCATAGAATACGACAATTATGACTCTTGCTCGCATATAAATGTTAAACGCAACAATACTATATCTCCCTTCAGTCTTCGTCCCGACAAAGGGGGTACTCTTTGACTCCAACTTTTGGCCTCGACTTTCCACGTGGAATCACCAGAAGAATACTTGACGGTAAATTTCACTAACAGACATTTATATCGTTGTCATGTCATGTCTGTACTAAAAGAACTGCCTGTTCACTTTAAGCTTCTTGACGCACAGAGATATATAGATATTGGAATAGTAGTTCTATATACTTGCAGCCATGGAAGTACAGTTCCTTTCACAACCTCCGCTAGATATGACCCACCTGTATTTATGACCTTCACAGGTAAAACTTATTTTCCATGGTAGCTATGAATTTTGGGGTTTGGAGCAATACCACAATAGTTAATTTCTGATCCATCTGGAGAGAAGAGTTTGACATGCACAAACTAAAGGCTATGATGAGATGATCCTTGCAAGAAAAAATAACAAGTAAAACTCAAAGCTCACTTCCCTGTCACACGCACACATGCAATGTTTAGTAGTCGTAGTGCAAAACTTGCACACGTATTTGTTGTTAATTTCTTCAAGCCAAAGCTGTATGAACTAACCCGAAAAGACAAGGAAAACCTGGTTTTAAAGTCAGATATATACATTAACATGACTATATTCGTTAAATTAACTTATCAAACTAAGCTTATTGAAAGGGACAGGAATCCAGATTATACCTCAAAATTGCAGCTGCCTCTTTGAAGTATCATTACTTCATATCTATGGCGCTCCCCGTTTCTTTTACTTTCCATCTTCATTCTAATTATTCTTGATCATGAAATGAAGAGGAAATATATATAGCTGGCCGACATTTATGAAGCAGGAGATAGTAATGAACTAATCTTTCTAGCATTTATCAGTTCTGCAACAAAACCAGAGTTGAAGATGAATTAAATGTCAGTGATACAACCATATATAAGGTTACACTCTTCGGTTCACGAGCAAAAGATAAAAAATTCATATGTTAGACCCCGCAAAAGCCAATCAGATGCACGTGGTTGGGGGGAATGAAGCCTGGTCCGAAATCATTCAGTTAGTCAACAGCTATATGAGCTTCAAATGAATGACATCGAACCAGGCGAAATTCCCCTCAACTGTTATACACAAGATGGGGAGAGAGAGAGAGAGCGAGAGCGAGAGCGAGAGCTAGAGAGAGAGGGCATCTATGAGTTTAGATTTGGCCATGCATTATTTCTTTATGGGGTCCTTATATACGTAGGAACGAGAAAGATATTCTTGCTTAAATGGTCACATGACATGGAAGTCCACTTTCTACACTGCCCCTATGTCTGCTTTTCACACTTAGGTTTGCTTTCTACAGTATATGAAATTGTTTCTAATTATATGAGTCTAAAGAAGATATGTTTTGGGTTGAATGAGTAAACCACATTCTTTTCTTAAACATGGTCTAAAGGCAATAATATTTATTAAAAACATGTCTGTAAAAGTTCTATATATGATGTGCTTTGAGGAAAGGACATGGATGATTTTCCTTGGGAGTTTAATTGAAAGGAAATGGTATTTTCATTTCATGGCTTATCCTAGTTTCACGACAGGGTTCATTCCTCTTTAATTAACAATTTAACATTACATAAACTAAAATTTTAAAGTTCCAGAACATAAACTCGTAATTGACTCAGTTTAAATATTGTAGTTTGCGTCACATATGGAAATAGTCTCCTTGGGAGGCCTCCAATAGATTTAGAGGAGGTGATTAGTCTTCTTGTTTACAAAGCTTTGATCTACATGTGTCCGTTCTCAAGTAAAGTATATGTCTTTTGCTGGCCACTATAGTAGGAGTAGGGGGTGATGAAGAATCTCCATCAATCAACAACCCAGTCTTTTGTTTCCAAGCTTATCATAGATTGTTATCATGTAGCCACTAAACAATAAACGCAAAAGGACAGAGAAGTAGAAAACAAACTCATCGGCTCAATAGCTTCAAAATTCATATGTAAACTTCTATTCTTTTGGTAAGATTAATCATTACTCTTTTTTCTATTCTTGTAGCATTAACTAAATAAATAGATATAAAACAGCAAAATTGAATATCACAAGAAAGCGATTGATTATAAGGGGAAGTTGAATTCCTTCAAATCAGAAAAGTTGCAGATAAAGTAACAAACAAAAGGATCAACCGACAGCTTAAATTTTTGGGCCAAACAAAGTAGGCCGTTTAGCATATTACTTTAAGCAATCGACCTTCCACAACACGCAGAAGAAGAATATTTTCATCATCAGTGAACTGGATTCCTAGAAAGTGGCTGACTGATATACTTTTTACTCTCTTCCTCGATACACATATTTGATTGCTCAAGCCTGAGTGCTTCTTCAAAGGAACTTCAATGCTGTGGGACTGAAGTTGTTGCATTCTGTACAGTACATGCGCATAATGGAGTTTCATTTACTTATTAATTGATCCTATTATTCCTGTAAAAGATGCTGGAATAAGATTGACTATTAATTTAGAGTAATTCTTATGACCGTTTCTTTTCACAAATTTGCAACATAATAAATTTATTAAAATATATTTAAACTTTAATTTTCATCAAATAAATCTTAAAGTTTTAAATCATTATTAGACATAACTCTTAAACTCTAAACGTGTATAAAAATCTTGCAAAACCTTTATTATGTAAGTACTTCATTAAAACATAGTCTAACAAACAAAACTTTAATGGATTTATAAGTTTAAAAGTTAAGTATATGTCTAAACATAATTTATGAGTTTAAGGTTTATTTAATAAAAAAATATTCTTAAAATAAAAGTGAAGGGTTGATTTTTGTAAAGTTAACTTGCTACTTTTTAATGCAGCGGAACTTGTACATGACAAATCTGTCAGTTAACTAACGCACCTTTTACATTAATCAATCAGTATTTCTATCAAGTAAAGCTCGCTAACTTAGTTGGATGTTAAATTCAGTAAACCATAAGATTTGGTGAACACTAAATTCGCACAAGCACATCATTGTTCTAACAAGTAGGGGCATGGAGGGTATGGACCAGTACCAGATTGAGACAGCAACAATTATGATATCCAGCTAAGGTACTTTCTCCCATCATCACAGTCCTGTACAGTCCAGTTCCATCTGAAGTAAAAGCAAAATAATGTTTATTAAGTACAAACAAGCCGTTCCTGGCCAAAAATCTATATAGAATGTGGAACCAAAAAAACTTACCTGACCTGACACAGACTTCAAATGAAAAATGTGGAGTCAGTATAGACAATTTTGGTCCCCTTTGTTTGGAAATGCTTGATAGAATAAAGTTAATATGACATAACTTCCGATAAATCTCGCACCTATCAGTTAACGAAGAAAAGCTGAGGGAATCGTTGCTCTCTTCATATTTAACTTGTATTATTTCTCCATGCATAAAAGTCAAAACACCTTTTCTATTAGCAGTCTGTTTGCATCTTTTCAGGGGTAATCTTTCTGCAACTTTTTTTATAGGTGGATCCACTTTAAAGTTGGATGCCATTTTCAAGTGTTTTAGGGTTGGTAGAAAGACAATGTTAGTTTATACCACTTGAATTGGAATAGGTACCTTCTCCATTTGGGTAGAGTTGCTTGTTATAACGAGGCAAATCATCACTGCTAACAAATAACCCATTACGATAATGTACATATTTGTATAGTAGGTCCTAGGTTAAGAAGTATATAACACAGCATACGAAAACTGTTTTCCAAGGAGAAAAGTTTTTGGCTTACACAACTTTAATAATTTTAGATCATTATTATTAATATTAGAATTAAGTTCAAGACTCCGAACTGCCTTTTCAATTTTATTTGAATTGAATGTTAAGTAACAATTTTAAATACTTTCATATTTGTATAAGTTGTAATGTATCTTATCTCAATCTTCTCCTTGACTTCTCTTGTAACACTCCTCATGTTAAGTTGTAAGAAATTCAATTATATTAATTACTTTTTAACAGCACGTAATTAATAAAAACATAAAGTCATCTATAAAAAATAAATATGATAAAGAAATTTTTTAATAATAATCTAAAAATTTTATTCTTTTACATAAAATACAAAATTTTTATACTTTTATATAGATGCAGAAAAAAACTAAAAGACGCATAATTAATTATTAATTATAATGTATATTTCCAAAAAAAATGTGAAAAGTTTTAAAAAATATTATATCATAAACTCAAAAGATCTATTAAAAAAGTCTAATATATTTAAAGATGACAATTTTACTCAGGCCTAATTTAACACTACCTTACTCGAAATCAATGCGCATGACCTAGATTGATCATATTTTATACTAGATTTAAGATCGAGATTTATAATTTGTCTTAACGTGAGCTTCACACTTTTTTTTTTATTTTGAAAGAGGAAGGAGGGAGGGAGGAGATGATTATATTTTTTAATTTTGAATCCTTAAATCTCTAATTTGTCTATTAGTCTGTCTCAACTCGTGATATCATCCTCCACTTGATATCTTTACTTGTCTCTTTATTTCTGCATTCAAATGTTTGGTATGCTACTGTGCTGATGTTTAGTCTGCCTAATTACTTCCATTTTCAGCGCATGTGCCCTCTATATGTTTCATTTCTTTGGAGTCAATTTTCCTAGTCGAATGACCTCACCTTTTATTTCTGTTAATTTATAGTACATATGACCTTTAATTAGAATTGATTTTACGAACGTGTCTGCATTCTTTCTATATTAATTTTACTTGTATTTTTGTATTCCTTCTATGATAACCATTACAAAGTATTAGATTTGTTTTTTTTGAAACGAGAGTAATCTATAGTTACTATTTTTTGAATACGCACCGGATAAACCTTTAAATTAACAAAGTATTAGATGCTAAAGCTTTCTATGGAGGTTTATGCATGCCATTTTGAATAAGGAATTTCAAGATAAAAAATGTGACTTCATCTTTCAATTTTTGAGATACACATATTTACATTTCTTTTCTTTTCTTCATTGCATATTGTCGTTTTCTTTCTAATTCTTTCATGGTTTCATTTCTCTTTTGTGAACTTTTTGAGTTGATATTTATTTATTTGAAGGCAAGTTTTTGCAGATATTTAACATGAGCAATGCCTCAGGTTTTGCTGTCTTTGATATATATTTTTCTAATTTTTTATCTGACTTAAGTTACGATTTTAGTGATCAAATTAAACTCGAACTTGGCCTCGAACCTAATCAAATGTCAAACAGAATTTGGGTTGGAAAAATAGTTTAGGTGAAGAGAGTTGACATCGAGCTGTCAACAACTAAACATGAGGCTTCTCATAGTAAATAGTTATAATAACTTTTTTCATGAGTACATATTCCCTAGTAAATATGATAACTTTATTATAGTATATTTAAAATATTTTTGTGTTATACATATTATAATTTGTGTTAATTTTAATAAAATAATTATTGCTTTCATCATAATGTACCATATATGAATTTTTTTATAATAAGAGTTACATTTTTATTTTTTGAACTTTGATAAGTTAGGATTAATGAAGAGATTAATTAAAATAAATATATACATGTTCATATTTATATAGCTATTACATAGATATGGAAAAAAAAGAAGAACTTTAAATACATTAGGATCAATTACAACATTGGTTCCGCTTGATATATATATGGATCAATAAAGACAAATATATTTATTTAAATATTACACACACACACACATATAAATATAATCCGTTATGTATACAATATATATAACTAATGAGATATTGAAAATTAGGATTGTGCTTTTACATAACTTTAAAATATATTTATATTAACATCTAACTTATGCTTGAAGTCACATTTACTCCTTAAAATACTTTTAACTTTCCTTGTACTTTTTATATTATATATTTATTGTTATTAAAATTTCATATTTTACAAATTTAAATTTTGATTCACTTTTAACAGTCCATATATGTAGAATAACTATCATATCCTTCATATAAGTATGATTCGTTCTATTTATTAAATCATTGTACAACCTCTTTTTTGGAAAATTAATTTTTGTAAATTCGTTATATATGCAACCATCTTAAAAATCTAAAGAAAATATATATATACATATTTTAAAATATTTTAGTTTTATCATTAAAGATTATATTATTGAGATAACTTGAAAAACTTTGAATTTTATTTATCAAATACAAATATTTAATAGTAGATAAGCTTTTAATATAACAAAATTTAAATAAATAATCATGGATCCTTGATTAAATACAATATTATAATATATTATTTGTAGGTCATTATTTAAATCCATATAAGTAATTTATATGAATTATTTATTAGGAAAATTAGAACTACTTTATTAAGCACTTACCAGTTTTGAAATTCTAATTAGGCCAAAGGTGTGATTTGTGTCTTAATATAAGTTTACAAAAGATCGAAGCTCCTATCATTATCATTTGTACTATTTTTGAAATTCTAAGGCCAAAGTGTCTTAATATTTCCCAAAAGATCCAAGCTCCTATCATTATCATTATTACCACTTTGTAAGCTAATAATAATAAAATGTAACTTATTGCACCTAAATAAGGGGCAGAGAATTTTTGACCTTTTGAAAAATATTAGGGTAAAAATCACCCTTTTAACAGATGTTTTAAAAAATTATTTTAAAGATTATATCAATGTCTTGATGGTCCACATTACCTAGTTGTGATATCAGATAGGCTAAATTGATGGCTCATATCTTAAAAACTACCAAAAACTCAACTTTTTTTGGTTTAGAGTGCTATCACTAGTTCACTACTATTTTGAAAATAATAAGGTGTAACATAATATTATAGATAACAATAAGGTTGAAATTAGACTTTTTACGAAACTTTAGGGGATAATTTGTACCTTTTGTCAAACTCTTAGAGAATATAAATATAGATTTAATTTAGGGTCAAAGATATACTGCTCTCATATGGTTTAAATAACTTTTAAAACAACTCATAATCTTCAAAATTTTAAGAAAAAATCTTTATGATTTTTTAATTTTTAGAATTTTTTTTCTCTTAGGCTTTTGCTAAAAAATAACGATGAAACATACATAACATAAACATCACATGTGAATTAATCGATATTATTTATATGACAACTCAACCTAAATTTCAAACCTGATTCGAGCTAATTAAACTTAATCCAAAATATACAATTTAGTATAATTATCTTAAATTAGCGATTTAAGTTAGTTTAGATAGTTCAAGTTGAGGTGGATTATCATATGGACAATATTTGATTAGCCTACATATGACTTTCATCTTATGCGTGTTCCTCTACTATTCTTTAATGAAAGTATAATAGGAAAGGTTTTTTTCTAAAAAAATTGAAAATAAAAGAGAGCTTTAACGATTTGAAGATTTTTAAAAGTTACTTAATCGATAAGAAATTCATAAATGCATTTATTTTAAATAGTTAATGATATGTTTTGATTCTATAAGTAAATTTATTCAAAATAAATATCAATTTGAGTTACATTATATATTAAAAAATGAACATAATTTGTGTATCTTGGGTTTTAAAGGACAACTAATTAGTACAATAAAAAGATGTATAATTTATATTTTAGTTCATTTTTATGATTCATATATTCAATATTATTTATATTTAAAATCTTGTAGATATTCACGTATGAAGTTATTTTGCATAATGCTTTATTTGTATATTTAAAATTAATAAATATATAATTTTATATTATATACTAAAGTGATATTAATGTACACAAATTTAAAATGGTTGAAGTATATTAATAATTAATTTTTAGGATGAAAACATAAACA
>JAOSBL010000009.1:13870044-13889464 GCA_027568915.1 Erythroxylum roraimae
AGGAGCATAAACATATAGCCATCTTGATATTCAAATCTCAAATTCACTAATACAATCTCATACTTGATCATAAATTCTGAGTTTAACCTTTCAATTCCACTTTGCTTGTACAACTTAAATTTTGTCGTTTTCACCCTATCTCTATCTCTTCTTCAGTCAATTCATGGAAATATTTTCACATCCGTATCAATTCAAGTCCAAATCCTCACGAAATTTTGTTACTTTATTCGCTGACACAACCACAGATACTACATCTATATCTAACATATCGGACTACGCCATATTTCTTATTTCTAAATATCCACGAATTTTCCTCTTCTTACACTCTAACCAAACACCATTCCTCTCATCGTTTCTACTAGTCCAAACTCTCAATAGAGGTTCATACAGGTGACTCATATGGTTGCAATTACTGGGATTCTATACTTATCAGTACCCTTCTCAAATAGTGAGAAATTAGATACAGCAGATCCTTGCAAAACTCCTCGTATTCTTTTACGAGGTGACATTTTAGTCCTTTGATAAGACACCATCTTTCAGCTTACTTTCATTTTAATCTTATTTCCTATATGTATGCATGATATGCATGTCACTTAATGCAACACATCAATTCACAATACAACAATAAATCACATAGCACACAATTCATCCTATAATGCATTCTAAGCCTAGGAAAAACCTAGGCTCTGATACCAAACAATGCTGGACCCCGTTTCCGGAGCCTAGCATTCGGAGACAATTAACATTCAAATCACATTGCAAATTGTCTTAAACAATTAAAGCGTATGCAAAAAATCAATAATCAAATCGGCCCGATTTATTTAAAACCATTTCAGTCACAAAGATGCAAACATTATTGAAAACATCAGAGTTTTGGAAAATCACTTGGGCCCATACAGAACACGATGATTGTTTTCATAATATCTTTACATTTAAAAACCACCCCTTTTTGCCTTATTACAAATATAAAATACAAAATACAAACTACACATGATACAATTGAATGCTTATGCTTAAGATGATTCCAAAATACAAAAATCTTGAACTAACTTAATTTCAAAAGTCTTTAACTATCTTTGAGTTCCAATGCCTTCAAGGATCGCTTATCTTCACTTTCAGTGCCTGAGGAGGGAAGCGTGGGATGAGCTACTCAGCTCAGTGGCAAACATATTTATAGCCATTGGCAATTGACCAAAGTGAAGCATATATTTGTATGTATATATATAGCTAGCATTCATACTTTATTCAAGTAATTTAAACATTCATAAATTTATGCTCAAATCACATAACACTCAATATGCTTCATACTTGATCATTTAAAGATGCAATGCACAACAAACGGCTCGAGGGTTCCATGAAACAGAATGAGGAAACCGAAGTTTGTCCTATGAATAGAATGAGTCCATTTTTCAAAGGACATATGACACAAACGGGCAGCTGGAAGAAGGCTCTTGTCAACGTGCACGTGACGAACAGAATGGTTCCACTCTCGCCCAAAAAGAAGCACATAATCATGCTCAGAATCATTTTACCATAATGCTTTTATATTTTCAAATCCTTTCTTTCATCTTTTTTTTTCGTTCCTTTCTATATATGCAAAATGCCATGACATATTTCAAGGCATAACAATTATCAAAAGTCACAAGTAAATTTTATCAAGATATCATGATTTTTTCACAATATAACATAATCAAAATCATCGTGTATTTTCAACAAGTCAATTTCAAACAATTTAACACATATCCACACATAGGCAAGAATTTGCCCATTTACACAATAACCATAAATATATTACCCACCTAATTCGCTTGCAAAAATCCAAGTCAAGATTGACTTTCCCCTTGTTCTTCGATAGGATTCTCTTGGTTCCCTAAAACAAACCAAGTTTCATTCAATAGGAATCCAATAGAAAATTCTACAATGCAAAATCACTAAAATTGATTCCAGAATGCTTGAACCCAAGCATTTTCTAAACTCCATGAACTAGAATCCTTCCAAAAATCCAAAAGATTCAAAATGATCTTACCTTGATTCTTCACCAAATGAAGAGATCTTTAGCTCAAATGGAAGCTCTTTTCGTCCTCTTCCTTTTTCTCTTCTAGAACAACTTCAAAATCTCTCTTGAAGGCTAAGGAAATTAAAATCCTAGCTTGTTTTCACTTCTTTCTCTCTTTCATTCTTTTTCATGTTTCTCTCTCTTATCTCTTTTCTCATCCACACATTTTTCTTCTTCTTCCCCCTCCCATTCACGTTTTTCTTCTTCATTTATAAGCAGGACAACACTTCTTCTTCCAATTATACCCTTAATGATTGAGAATTGTCCCATTTGCCCTTCCATTTATGCCTTATGTCTTTTATACTTAAGTGTCTGGCCAACAGTACCCTTGAACATTCTAATATAACACTTTCTTCTAGAAAAATGTTCCCCGTTGTCTTAAGTTTATAATGACACCAAAATCATTCAATTTGGTTCAGAAATTCGAAAGTTGTAATCCAAACATTTCAAACTATTGCTAAATTGAAACAGTACACTATACCCAAATTCCATCCAGAACTTGAAAGTCTTAAAGACTGACTTACAATTCACTTTCTTAAGATAATTTGTAACTCTATGTCCCTAGTTTACCACAAGTCAAAATCATCTCATTTGGAGCTCTACAGATCAAGATATCATCAAAATACCGAAATATGTTCAGTAGAATAACACCAGTTCATAATACTTAAGAGCACACCCACTTTACCCGTCCCACCTTTTTCACTCAATATTTCTTAATTCATTTCAGATGGCTATAATTTTTTGGTGGAGATATAGAGCAATTCTTAGAAGTCCAATGGTTCAAGAATCAGGTCATTTAGGTGTCTAGAGAAGAAGTTATGGCCAAAAGAATCAAACATGTTTTTGTCCTCAATCAAACTGAACCAGTTTTGGGGAAACAGCCATAACTTTCTCTAGGAATTTCTGATTAAGGCGTTCTTTAGATGAATCAAAAGAGGACTTCAAGAGCTACAATTTTCATGAGGACCTCAAAGACAAATTCTATCTTCTAAAGGATCCAAAATGGAACAGCAGATATAAGATGAACAGTGCATATTAAGATGCATAACACATAAGAAGATGAACAGTGCATAAGAAGATGCACAGTGTATAAGAAGATGAACAGTGCATAAGAAGATGCACAGTGTATAAGAAGATGAAGAAGATCAACATAAGAAGATACAAAAGGCCAACGTAAGAAGATACAGAAGGTCAACATAAGAAGATACAGAAAGTCAACATGAGAAGATGCAGAAGGTCAACCTAAGAAGATACAGAAGGTCAATCTAAGAAGATACAGAAGGTCAACATAAGAAGATACAAAAAGTTAACATAAGAAGATGAAGAAGGTCAACCTAAGAAGATACAGAAGGTCAACTTAAGAAGATACAGAAGGTTAACCTAAGAAGATACAGAAGGTCAACCTAAGAAGATACAGAAGGTCAACATAAGAAGATGTTCTAACTGGGTCTTCTTTACATCCCCAAAAGTTCTAAATCACTATCTACACTCTCCAGAGCATCTTCACTCATAAGGACCATATCTTTCGACTTAGATGTCCAAAAATTTTATACTATATACCGTTGGAAAGATAAAAGAAATCCCTACAAATTTCTGGTGACAACTTTGTCTAAATCTATCTAGATCTATCCAAAATTTCCCCTGAATTCAGAACACGAATTTTACATTCATCTCCCAATGTACTGCACCCAATTCTAACTTCATGACAAATTTTTAGATTCTTAGAGACAAAATTTAAATTCAATGTCTGCATAAGAAATGTATCCATATGTTTCTTTTTTAATCCAAACAAAGAATGCCTCATTTGGATAACTAGAGAAAACGTTATGGCTAACAAACTGAAGCACACTGAGTGAACATTTTCCAGATCATCTACCAATTTTGTTTCAAAATCTTTCCTTAACACAACTCATACCAAGATCACCTTTTTCTACTGTATTTACTCTTCATTCTCAACTTCATTTCAAATCAATGTCCTTCATAAAGAAAATTTAATCCATGAATAATCATGAACACCAATGACAGAACATACACATATATACCTATTCTTTATCAATTTACTACATAAATATTGCTTTCATTTTACTGCTAACTTTCACCTTAATTCTTTCTATTTCAAAAATATCTTATCCACCAAAAACACCATAGCAAATCATAAGTCTATCCACATCTCTCATTCCCTACTTTACTCTTGTCTATCATTTCTTAGTTCAAAAACTTTCATTCATTTGTTCTTTACTCGTGACTAATCACCAAAATTTCTTATTCAATAGTTCTAATCTTCTACAAAAAGTTCGGGTTCCAACACTTTCTGACATGATCTTTATTATCGTAGATTCTCCCCAGAGCTTTAAGTCCGTTAACAATTGTTTGGAATCGTCCAAACATCTGATCAATAGACTCATTCTTTTACATCTTAAATAGCTCATACTGATGAACAAGAATACTAATCTTGGACTCTTTTACCTGATTTGTGCCTTCATGTGAAATGGCTAACGTGTCCCACATTTCCTTTGCAGATTCGCATCCATGAATCTTATCATATTCACTTCTGCTTAGGGCACAACTTAAAAAGAACTTGGCCTTTGAGTTTAACTGAAACTGAGCTTCTGATAAACCGTCCACTGGTCACGAGAGATACTATTCCCTTCATCGTCTGTTGGTGTATATGCACCATTCTCAATGATAACCCAAAGATCAATATGTGTGGATTCTATAAAGAGTCGCATTCTGTCCTTCCAATAATGATAGTCTTCACCATTGAATGCAGGAGATCTTGTGACCGAGGCACCTTCAGCTATAAAACATATGATTCAGCCATGGATCTTTGTCCTCACTTTATAACAGTGTTTCTTAGAAACCAAGCTCTGATACCAACTGAATTAAATCACTTGTTGATATAGAAATCACGTATAATATGTAAAAATATACAAGAAGAGGGGTTGAATTGTGTAAAATCTTCACAAATATTAATCTTTAGAAATTTCTTGGATTTATTTACAATTTCAAATGATCACAAAACAATTTACTTAAGTTGATGAGTAATGTAATCACAAAATTATTTTCTACTCTTTTAACAATAAGAAAATTAAAAGATAAGGGTTAGAGAATAGACATTGCGATTTTATACTAGTTTACCCTTAACCTTGGGCTATGTCTAGTCCTTAGTGTTTGTCTGAGATTTCACTATACTCTTCAACTTTATAAGTATTCTTTCTACACTTGCAGAGCCTCTTCAGGTCTCTCTCACAAAGTATTCTTTATCTGCTCTCTTAGCCTCTCCAAGCTATAGCCTTTCTTTCTCTAGGAAAAATGTTGTTTGAGCTTCTCATTATAGTTGTATTCGTTCTTTTTCTTTCTCACTTGAGTACAGAGTTTCTCTAAGTATTGTTCAATTAGATTTTCTCTCTTACAAAACAATTGTTTTTAGTTTACGACTCAAACTGATATTTATAGCCTAAGTCTTCGACTGTCTTCTTAAGAAACTGCTTCTTGAATCTTCTAGAAACCGTTATTAGTTGAGTCCTGTAATTAACTCCAACTAACTAACTACCTGACGTTCTAGAATAGTTTCCTTTTCTATCTTCTGGTATTATACTTCTTTTGGTGTCTCTTCATCTATTGTCACGCTTCTTCTAGTGTTGCTTCGTCTGTTGTCACACCTCTTTTGGTGTCACTTCGTCTGTTGTCACGCTTCTTCTGGTGTCATGTGTATCTTCTAGCGATGACGTGTATCTTCTAGCGATGACGATTATCTTCTAGCATTGACCACGTATCTTCTGGGCTTCACTTCGTGTCACTTACATTTTTCTGCACACTTAACAAACTTATCAAAACAATTCACATGCTTCTAAGATTATTATTATTTGATTGTCATCAAAATTAATAGAAGTTAAGTCTTCTTAACTTAGCAATATATTTGTTGTTTAATAGTATCAAATAATATCTTAATAATATCAGTTTCGGTGTCACAAAAATAAAAGGGTGGACATTTATTAAGAATGATCCTAATAGGATTTGGGGTTGATGAATTCGTTTGGATAAATATATCTTATTATTAGAAATATCTAATCCTATTATGTTTTTTAAGGTTTCATGATATTGCAAAGGAAAATAACTTGCTTTATATAAACAAGAACCTACTCCAATGTCTATATAAGCAACAAAGTATTCAACTCTATAATCTTTATAAGTTATTTCGATTGGAACATAAATACTAATAGGACTAGTCATTATCTAGGAATATATATTATATTATTGCTATATGATAGTTGTATTCCATATTCAGTTATTTTATACGGTTGAACTTGTTCGAGAAAACTAGTGCCTATGATTATTTCTAAATTGAATCCTTCATTTTCAACTAATACTTTTATAAGTATTTTACTATCTCCTATCTTTTTACTGGTTTCTATGGCAGTATCTATTTGATGTATTTCACCATTGAAATTTATATACTAATAAGGTTCATTTAGTTGGAAACTTATCAAATTATGTATTAGATTATGATTAATGTAACTTCCACTCGCTCTAGTATCGATTAAGATATTATAAGGAACATAATTTGTACCATTAAAGTATTCTCCTTTAATTTCATAATTAGAACTTATCTTTTTATTTGCTCTTATTAAAGAGTTAACATATCGGTTGCTACTTGAAACACCAGTTTCTGAATAAGATAATATAGGCAATAATTTATTGTTAGAAGGTAGTCAGGTTTTTGTCGTAAATCTAATGAAAAATCATCTTCAAAGTCTTCTACATTTGCTACATAAGGAAGATATACTCTTTCAACTTCCATATGATGAGTATTTGATAAGGCATAAGATGTCAAGTATGTAATAGAATATGGTCTATTTCCGTCTTAATTGAATCTTTTCTTTCAAAGTTTTGGATTAAAGAAAATGTTCTATCAAAGTCTTTATCTTGTATATTATAAGATATCTTAGGATAGATATTAAACAAAAGGTTTTTATATTGAACATTGTGTCTTAAAATTCTTATGCAGGCCACTTTTCCATTATGAATTCGGTCATCTAATAGTGCTAATTTTATAGGACTATCAATTCCTTCTGTAATAGTAGATCTAATTATCATTTGTATAGATATGATATGCACCCATCCTATTTTGTCCCAGACCCTGATACCATTTTTGCACCTGACATAAAATTTTTGCAACAAAACATAACACAATCAAATTTTTGCAACAAAATATCGAACATAAATATCTTAATCACCAGAAGAAATAAAAGATTTTACCATACTTAAACTTTTCATAACATTAAAGATTAAAAAGATTAAAAACAAATCTTCATTCACTACGTTATCACTATTTGTTGTAATATTAATAACTTCTTCGAAAAGGGATGTAATTATTTCATTTATCAATTATCAAAATCTAAATCTATTCTGAATAATCCATATATAAATTTTTTCCAGAAAATAAGAAGTCATGAGATAATTATATTCAGAATAGTTTTACATTTCCAAATGAAAGGGTCTATTATGCTTTCATACCTATATCTTTAGTGTTTTGATCATAGCTTTATGGGATTTTCGTCGAATCTTTTATCGAGTGTTTCAGCTCTAACCTTAGAGTAAGGTAACGACCATTGATGCTTCCTTCAACAAAGTCTATTAAAAGTATGGTTGTAAACTGTATTTGCAGAAAGCAAAATTTTATTTCATAGTAGAAGATATTGTAAGGACGAGGTACATAGAGATGGCTTGATACCTCATAGATTGCTTGATACCGTTATTACTACCTTAAGGCATATTTATACAAGCTAAAGTTAACAAAATTATATCTTATCAACTTTTTCAAAAGATAGATTTTATCTTTATGTGTAGTGGATTCTCTGTCATCTGGAGAGATTTTCATCTTACCTTCTTATCATTAGATTCATTAATATTGTATAAAATATATTTTTATTAATAAATAATTTGAGAAGTATAATAATATTTTAAATAAGATCGATCTTTATAAAGATCACAAATCTAAAATTTTTCAACTAAAAATTTTCACATAGATTATAAATTATAATTGATAAAATAATTTTTTAAAAATACATAAAAGCTTTAAATTGATTGCAAGATTGATTATAAGACTGATACTTCTTATTCAGCATCCACTTGAGTTCAAGGTCTGAATTTGTTAACATTATTTTAAATTTATTTTTAACATAATAACTTAACGTTCTTAAATTTAAAAACTAATAATATTATTTTAATAAATTAAATTAAAATAATATCATTTTAGTCTATATATTAAGATTGTTAGAATTAAAGTTTGAATTATTATTTAAATTCGAACCGTTCTAAGAATCAATCAACTCAAAAACCGTTCAATTCGAAAATAATCCAATAAATTTAGATCTGACCGAAGCATTATTGGATTGGTGCTGACGTATTATCATTTCTTCTAATCCTCAGCAGCCGAAAAAGGCTATTAAGTAGTAGAAAATTACATTGCTTAGTTCATTATGTTGGATCATGGTTTGTCTCTGTGTTGTCGGTTGTATGAGTTTGCCAAAAGATAAAAATTTGGAATTATTATTTTGGTAATTTTTATAGTTATTATAATTTATATTAATTGAATTATTATTATATATCAACAAATAATTTATGATAAAAAATATTTAGTTAAAATAAGTTATGACTGGATCCAATATAATTAACTGGAATAAATGCTCATAAACATGATAATGAACATTACAAAGATAAAGCACCTTCTAAATATTTTACATAGAGATAATAACTAACTGTACTCCGACAAATAATAACTCGTCTAGTTAATCCTTTCCTCAATTCTCACTGGAAAGCCACCTTTCATTTTGGCTGTGAGGTAGGCAACAAACACCGGTTCCTCACCGTCCTCCGCCGCCGGAACCACCTTGAACTTACTCAAAACACCGGCAACCACCCTCTTCATTTGTAAGAAAGCCATTTCCTTCCCTAAACAGATCCTCGGCCCAGCTTGAAACACTGGGTAAGTGTAAGCATCTCTCCCCACAAAACTCAGTTTCTGTGTCGCCGAGTCTCTTTCGAGCCACCTCTCCGGCTTAAACTCAGCCCAATCCTGACCCCAAATCGCCTCTAATCTACCCATCGCATAAGGGTGATACGTCACTCTCATGCCTTTCTTCACCAGAGTTCCGTCCGGCAACACATCGTCGGCGGTCGCCACTTTCGAGTCCGTTGGTACCGGAGGGTAAAGTCTCATGCTTTCACATAGTGAAGCATGTGTATAAATCATGTCTCTTACTTCTTCGAATATTGGCATATCTGATTTGTCCCGTATTTCTTTCAGAATTTCTGTCTCCACCGCTGGTGTTTGGGAAAGCAGCCAAAAGAACCAGGTCAAAGCAGCAGAAGTTGTGTCACGACCGGCTACTAGAAAGCTGATTACGATATCAGTGACAAAGTTCTCGTCTTTGTGACCGGAGCTTAGGAATCGTGATAAGAGGTCAACAGATTCCAGGGATGATTTGCTTCTCAGCTCTTCCTTCTTCTCTTTCACGATGTTTGTGGCAAAGTCTCGGACTTTAGTCACAGCTTGCTTGAGTTGCTTTTCCGATCCAATACCCAGGCGCCTGTTAATATTCCAAAATATAGGGGAAAAGGAAGTGAACCTGTCACTACTTAGCTTGAGGCCTTCTTCAAAAGCCTTTGCGAACTCTGCTTGTGGTAAGGATGGCAGCAAATAAGCAGGATCATACCCAAAAGCAATTTTGCAGATGTTATCAAAAGCGAACCTTTGAAGAATATCTTGAAAATCAAGCACTTGTTTGTTGGCAGCAGCACTAGAGAGAATTGGGATGAGGCGTTCGGAGAGCTCTGTGTCAACTACAGTCTCGACAAATTTTCGGAGAGACTTGGTGTTAAATTCGTGACTCGAAACTTGTCTCTGAAATTTCCAGGTGTCACCATCAATGTTGAAAATACCGTCGCCAAGGAAATCGTGAAGTGTCCGTCGAAATTCATCTCCTTTCTCGTACAAGTGGAAATTAGTCTTGAGAATATGTTGGACATTCGCAGGGTTGCCGGTTAAAATCCGGTGACGACCAAGACCAGCGTTAAAGACGTACGTTGCAGAGGGTGAGTTTAGTAGTATGTCTGATGTCCATTGAACACGACGGTCTTTGTTTGCCCGAAAATAGAAGAATGAACCGATAAGAGGATACGATTTTGGAAGTTTAGATACTTCTTTGTCGGGTTTGCATGTCTTGAGAACGGAAAAAATGAAGAACAGTGACACGATTAGGACAGAAGAAGAAACCAGAAGCTCAACCAACATGTTGACAACTTGTTGATAATGCTTTTAGCGTGGTAGTTGATGATGAGTTCCGATTTACTAATCAGATATTCAGATATGTTGTTTGAGAATGGCTATGGGGTAGGCGCGAGGGTCTATATTTATAGTTAAAATATGTGGAGTGTAAAAGAGAAATGTGGCAGGGGTCTTCTATGGAGTAGGAAGAACACGCTTCATTAATAATAAGGAGAAATATTTCGAAGTCAGTCGGTTCTAAAACAGGATGATTAACGTCAGGCGGTTCGAGAACAAAATAATTAACTGCCACAGCCGTAAGATTATCAAACTGTAAAAGGATTGACTCATTTTTTACTTAAGGTGAAATTAAAAATTATCAGCATATTATTATATTTATTATCATAATACATATGTGATAGAAATTTATTTAACAAATCACTTATCAACACAATAAAACATAAAAACAAAAGATTTTAATCAAGTATTTTTATCCATAAGATGTTAAAAAATGTAATTGTAATGATAAATCATGAGATCTTTTAAATGTATTAAGGTTGTCTTTAACACATACCACAAATGATTTATGAATGCTTATACAAGGCATGTTGACAACAACCTAACATATATTTCATACAATTTAAAAATATAATTTTTATTGTCAAAGACTAGGGCTTGAAATTAATTATAAAATAACTAAGTAAAAGTAATAATATTTGGATGCTTTAATAAAATAAACAATTTCATTAAATTTTTATATTATTCTTTGGCACTCAACACAAAAATTTATAATTAAAATTTTTATATTATTCTTTGGCACTCAACACAAAAATTTATAATTATATTTTTCAAGTACTCAAAATTTATTTAAAATTTTGCTTATATATATATATTCACTAGTTGTTCATTATATATATATATTCACTAGTTGTTCGTTAGTGTTGCAATATGCTATCTTTATACTCCTTTAGCAGCTAGTTTCTTTACGAAGGGATGCCAGTGTTGCAATAGGCTATGTTTATACCCCTTTAGCAGCTAGTTTCTTTACGAAGGGATGTCAAGTCTTAATGTATTTTGAACAACTATAATATAGTAGATACTCATTTACTTAACTTCTGATAGTGTTGTATATGACAAATCCTTCGAGCTTCAACAAATAATACCTAAATCTAGATTGAAAACACAGTCTGATATGCTCTTTCACTCATCAAATGAACTTGTCTAATCACTATAAAAAAATACATAGCTCAATTTTTTTTTCGAAAAGTATTGTAATTTATTGATTAATGAATCAATACGACCTTACAAGGTTCAAAAGTATTAAAGGAACAAAGAAATAAGGAAGCAATGTGTTCTAGTTACTATCTACTTTTGTTTCAATCTAATATTCATCTTCTCTTCATGTCAATTGAAAGGTTTGCATCTATTTTCCTTACTATCATGTTCATTCTACATTGGAGTGTGATTTTCTAGTATAGTTGTTCCCCATCTCTTTTCTCTTATCTGAAGATTCTCCTATTTCTTTCTTGCCAAATTGTGTACACCGTGGTTACAAGGCTAATTCTCACCGCTTTATGATATGTTTTGTTTCCCATTCTCATAGTAGCTATCCATTCTACTAGATCTTCCCAATTTAGGACTAGTTTCTTAATGTTTAACATTCCCTCCAATTTTTCCCAAATACTTTGAGTGTACCCGCAATTGACCATAATGTGGTCTAGTGTTTCAAGATAAGAGTTGCAAAGCTCATAATCTGTTGATTCCATTGATAACTTGATCATGTCCTTAGTCAAGAGCCTTCTAACAATTGCCATCCATAGGATGAAAGCATGGGAGGGAATAATATCATTATCCCATACTAATTTGCTTCACTTAAATTTGTTGTCTGGTTCTCTTTGGAGAAATTTCCTGCATCCTTTTGAGCTAAATACTTTGGATCCACTAACCATCAAGAGGATTTCATCCTGTCTTGTTTCCTAGCAACTAGGAATGTTGCTCATTATAACATCCACTCCTCTACTATTATGGAATGGCCATCTCTAATGATTGTTCATAATTAGTTTGCTTACCTTCGTGTTTGAGCTTATAACTAGCATTAGGTGCTGGATCTCCTATATCTTGTACCAAGGGCCTCTACCATGCTAGTTATCATACCAAAATAGTGTTGATTCCCCATTTTCAATTCTGTGGTGGATCAGGTTCTGCATCCATAGTCTTGATTCCAATATTTGACTTAAGTTCCATGAGATGTTCTGCTTTGATTTGAGACTCCATAAACTGTTCTCTTTGATGTAAACATTATGGACCTATTTTACCCATAGCCCCTCTTTTTGACTGCATAGCCACCATAACTTATAAGCCATATTGATTTTATTGAGTAATTTGGCTGAATAGATCCATAAGCGTCTTTGGTTCTTTTGCTGACATATCTTACTCCAGCTAACTTTTGCTTTTTTTTATCCCACCCATAAAAAGTCTCTTAGTTTATTGTCTATCTCCTTCAAAATACTTTTAGGAAGAGCTATGTAGTTGATCTAGTATGTTGCCATGTTGCTCAGAATGGTTTGCACCAATTGCAATCTACCCCCAATCTGTTGCGCCAATGGTTGATCTTCTCATTAAGAATATCCATCAGTGGTCTGCAATTTGTTACATTGATTCTTTTTTGTAATATTTGCACTCCAAGGTATTTAATAGGTAATTGACCTTGTTTGAGTCCCATCTCCTTTGCTTTCGAGGCTACATCCCTTCTAGTATCCTTTAATAGATAGTAACAACTTTTATTGGGATTGCTTCTAAATCCTAAAATTGCTTTGAATTCCTTTATAGCTTGCAAGAGAAGATTAATGGATTGCTTATAAGCCTTGTAAAAAAGTAAAATGTTATCTATAAATGCAAGGTATGTTATTTTGGCACCTTTGCATCTTTGGTGATATTGGAATCTAGGGTTATTCCTTGTTTTCTCCTCTACGATGACTGACAGAACCTCCATACACAGTACAAATAGGTAGGGGGATAGATGATTCCCTTACCTTAGCCCTTTTCTAGCTTTGATCAGCTTAGTTGGTTCCCCATGCATTAGGATTGCTAAAATGGAAGAAGGAATGCACTACTCAATCCATTTCCTAAATTTGAGAGGGTATCCAGCTAGTTCGAGGATTAATGTAATGAAACTCCAGTTCACAGAGTCAAAAGCCTTTGCTAGATCAATTTTAATTATGCAATTCTTCCCATTTGGATTTGTTTTGTATCCTTTGAGAAGTTCCTGGCATAATAGGATATTGTTGCCTATTGATCTTCCCTTTATAAATGCATTTTATGCTGAATTAATGATATTCCCCATGGTGTTCTTCAACCTGTTGTCTAGTATCTTAATAACGTTCTTGTAAAGGACATTACAGCCGATAATTAGTCTAAATTCCTCCAACTTACTTGCATAGGTCTACTTTGGAATGAGGCTTACATATGTTTTACTCCATTCTTTCAGTATTTTTCCCCTTTCAAAGAAGTCCCTCACTGTCTTATTACTTCTTTCCTTAGGATATCCCAATTTTGTTGATAAAACCTTCCATTAAACCTATTTGGCCCAGGTGATTTATCTAGATGTATGGAGAATACTATACTTCTAATTTTCTCTTCCTTTATTTATTTTATAATTTCAATTCTATCTTGGTTTGTTACTTGCTTTATTCCTTTTAAAATTGCTTCTGAGATTTCTTGTACATCTGCTTCTCTCTCATATTGTATTGTGTGCTCTTTAATTTGCTCTTGATCCTGTATTTTCTGACCTTTCTCATCTACTAAGTACCTAATATTATTCTTGTTCCTTCTTGCTTTTATAGAATTCAGATAATACCTAGCACATTTGTCCTCATCATTTAACCATAACATCTTGGACTTTTGTCTGAGCTGATTGTGAATGTTTTCCAAGGCTGAGTTGTAGCTTTTTATCAAATTTGCTTCCTTTTTTCTTAGCATCTAGTCTTCTAGTTTTTTCATAATGATCCTTTGACATTTTGCAGTTTTATCAATGCTTTGATCTTCTTATCATGCCCAATTGTTGTTCTCTACCTACAGTTTAATTTGTCCTTTACTGCCTTTAGTTTCATGCTCAACTAATATTCTTTTGTTCCTGATAACCTTAATTCCATTCCTTCTTTTAAAGCCTCTTTGAACTTAGGGTTCTCCATTAGATGATTGAATATTCTAAATGGTACCTTTTTTTTTTCCTCTGAGCATTTTAGTTCTATTACAACTGAACTATAATTAGAGGTAGTAGGTTTCTCAAGATTTGCTGAGTTGTTGGGACATTGCTACATCTACATGTCATTTACCAACTCAATATTGTTGTACAATCCTGAAAGAGTTGGTCTCTTTCAAATATCTAAACACACTTTTAGCAACATTGTGATGAATGGAATTTGTACGAATCACAATAACAAATTATTACTTATATGATGTCAGACTTGTTTTTGGATTGATACATTAAGCTTCTAACCAGCCTTTGACAAATATGTCCATTAGCTTTTTCATTCCCATCTTCTAAGTGAACTTTTAATTAGTGTTGAATGGAGTCTTCACATGAATACCGTTATGTATTTATAACTTCATAAGTAATGTTTGACATATTTCTCTCAAAAGAAAAAAATCATTAAATTACTTACAATCTTAAAAATTAACTTATTAATCTTAAATCGTTTATCTCAAACTTATTGATCATCATTCTTTTAAAAACCTCTATTGAAAGCAATACTATTAGTAGTATAAATAAAATTATCTATATATAAACACATAATAATTACCACATCATTTATGCTGGTTTTTGATTTTGACATAAAATTTTGGCTAACTTGAACATTTTAAAAGTCCAATCTTATTGAAATATCGATAAATATTTAAGTACCACACCTTTAGTGCTTACTTAAGGTCATATAAGCTATTGAGCTAATAAAACCTTTTCTTTTACCTTTTTAATTTTATAATCTTCTAGTTGTTCTATAAAGACTTTCTAATTCAAAACCTTATTTAAAAATGTAGATTTGAAATCAAATGTAGACATGTTGCTCACAATATTCATCAATAGCTAAAAAATTTTAACTGTGTTAAATCCATCTGCAATTGATTTTTTTAAGTCAACACCTTCTTACAACATATGCCCTCAAGCAACTATCCATGCTTTGTGTTTTTGTATTAGAACATCAAATCTGAATTTTAACTTCTAAACTCATTTTTATCCAACCTTCTCTTTGCTATTTGGTAAATCAATAAGCTCCTAAATGTCATACTTCTTTATGACTTATTATTTCTTCATATATGACAATACAATATTCCTTGTTTTGGATAACATCTTCATAACAATGTCACTCTTGAATTAATGTAAATTGGCACCTTTTGTTTTCTTCTTAAATATTCTTCAATGAGTGCCATTTTTTTTTAAGAAGTTAATGAAGAGCTTAAGAAGTATAATCGAGTTGAATGTGTAGATTTATAGGAAACATTTGATGTTAAAGAAGTTAATGAGCTCACCAGAGCTAATAGTAATAAGAGAGGATTGTTAGCTCCATTATTAGTTTAATTAGTTAGAAGTAATCATGAGACTCATGAAGAATAGCTTAGTAGTCCTTTTCATTAGTTTAATCCCATGCATTCTTCTCTTTAAACATGACATCATGACCAACACTAAGTTTATTAACTTAAAGATTATAAAAATGAAACTCTTAGGTTTTGCATTATAACTAACAAATATGCATTTGATACTATTGTACGAAGATTATGCCTTTCGAGAAGGAATATGAACATATCAAATACAACAAAGAACTTTTAAATATGTTATTGAACTTTTAAATATGTTATCTTTAGTTCCTACCATATCATGCTTCAAAAGTTCTTTGATGGTGTAATGCTATTATAGGACTCCGATTGAGTATATAGGTTATCGTCTGAACCCAAAAACATTTTTGTAAGCGTCTTGCTTCAATCATACTTTTGGCTATCTCTATAAGGCTTTTATTTTGTTTCTGTATTACAATATTTTACTATAATATGTAGCTGGCTATTATTTTTCTTATAATTCCAAATTAAACACAAAAACTATCAAAATCATTTCATCACCACAATTTGTCTTTAAAACCACTAAAGAATTTATGTTTTGCTTTTCAATATAACTATTAAACTTCTTGAAGATCGAAAAACTTCTAATTTTTCCTTAGCAAAATATAAAAATATGAACATGCTATAATCATCAACAAACACAATAAAGTAAGTGTTATTATTGAGAGATGAGATTTTCACTGGTTCACACATCCATATGTACTATTTACGTAAGTTTGGATGCCTTTCTAGCCTTTCCTTTAGAAAAAGTTTTCGATGTTTCTTCCTAAAAATACTACTTTCACAAATTTCTTCATCTCCTTAAACTTGGAGAAATTTCATCAACTAAATTTTGATTAGACAAATAATGTAAACTTCTAAAATTTAAATGCCTATATTGATGATGTCATAGCCAATTCTTGTCATTAAAAGATGCTTTGAAAGTATGTTTATCACCATTAAGATGAAGAGGAAAAATGATATTTTTAGCCATTGGTAGTTTGAAAAATAGGTTCTTCTTGCTTGAATTAAAAAAAGTACAAGACAAATTCTTAAAGACAAAAGAATAACCTTTTCTTAAAAATTGACCTACATTTAACAAACTAGAGTAAAAAAGAGGAATATAAAGAACATTTTTTTTATGTTTTTGTTATGTATTTGTTACATCATCTTTTCTATATGCTTCATAAACTACACCATCTTCCATTGTCATTATTGTCTTTACTAATTAATCTAAATTGATAAAAGGCTTTCAAATTCTCTATCATATGATTATTGCTCTTGTAATCCATGAACCAAACAACTGGAAAACACATTATTTTTAAATAATAAGTAAGAAATGGGCTCTTACTTTTGTCATTTGCATCTTGTTTAACAAATCGAGTATACTTTTCATTCTTTTCTTTCAACATGAAAAATCTTTCAATATGGCCAAATTTATTATAGTCATAGTGTTGAGATTTGTGAGGTTTACCAATGTTCTCTTCCTTTTTATGATTTTGATTACCAAATCTTCCGCCACCTATGCCTCTTGATTTCCTATAATATGAATTTTCACACCAACCTTTACATTACTTGATATTTCGTTATTACTTGTATCACTTGACTTATTGTTACCATTATAATTGCCTTTGAAAATTGTAATATTAAATAAAAGACATTCTCACTATGCCTTGATTATTATATGATGTCATCATATTAGAATATATTCCAAGAAGAAATTATCTCCATCCATGGGCTTACTAACTAATAGATGTCTAGGGTCAATACTAGCTTATTTTTACACTTTTTGGACCTCCTGTTACCTCTCATCTCCTCTCCTAGTCCAAACTAATCAAATCACAATCAAATCCTTACATTAAATGCTTCAATTTGTCTTCATAGGATTGTAAGAATCCTATCAATTAATCAACATATAATTTTCTTAAATCATTTAAAAAAATATTAACCACCTGCTCATACATATCCATATCATATTTCAGTATTTGACTACCAACCTTTGATACAAAACTGGAATAAGCATCAAGAGATCACCTTCTTTCATAAAAGAAATTTTAAAGTAAAAAATTTTCAACTTGAAAATTTTTACCTTTGTAGTGCCTTGATAACACTTAAAAAGAAAAAAATCCTATGCTACCTTTGACTTGGTGATTGTTTCAATGTGAGAAAAATAACTTCATCTAAATCTTGTTGGATGAAGAAAGAGCGTTACTATCTTTTCTACAAAGATCTTTGAGAACCTTACTTAAGACTCTCGTTTCATTGTTATTAAGTCAAAATGACTTTACGTAAATAATTTTGATGAACAAATAATAATGAAAAAAGAAAGTAAGATGGAAGAAATCAGACGGAAGCGCGAAAACAAAAGTCAGACGAAAGAAGTGAGACGAAAGCAAAAGCAAAACATCAGACGAAAGAAGTGAGACGGAAGCGCGAAAATAAAAGACAGACGGAAGAAGTGAGACGAAAGCGAAAGAAAAACATTAGACGGAAGCACAAAGCAAAACATCAGACGGAAAGGAGTGAGACGAAAGAACTGATACCACGACGGTTTTCAAATCAGCTTGAGTTAGTTACAGAACTCAACTGAATAACTGATTCTTGAAAGATCAAGAAACAAGAAGAAAGAAGCAGTTGTAGACGAAGGCTATAAATATGAGTCGGAGTCAAAGACTGTAGAAGTTAGTGATTTTACGAAATTTAATTATGCAAAAAACTAGAGCAATTATCTTCTGCAATAATAGCTCAAAAACCTCTTCAGTAGAAAGAAAAGTAGATAGCTTGAAGAGGCTAAGAGTAAAAGAATACTTGTTGTAAAGAGACCTGAAGAGGCTCGGTATCAAAGAATACCTGTAATGTTGTGAGATAGTGAAATCTCAGAAAGATCTCTGAGGACTGGACGTAGCCCACGGTTTGGGATGAACCAGGATAAATCTGTCGTATCTACATTCTCTCAACTCTTAACTTTAAAATTTTCGATCTTAGTGTTTTCATACATGAATTTTGAAAATATTTTACAACGTTTTTTTTCAATAATTTGTGAGAAGAACAAGTTTCTTTTAAAGAAATTGTTTACAAGGGTTTACAAGGGGGTCATAAAAAAGAATACACAATTCAACCCCCCCTTCTTGTGCATTTGTATATCGTTTATTAAGTCGTGTATTAACATGTGATTCACTTCAATTGGTATCAGAGCTTGGTTTCTAAGGATCACTGTAACAAAGTGTGGATAAAGATTTATGGTGAAGTCACACATATATATAGCTGAAGGAGCCTCAGTTACTAGACATTCGGCGTTTAAAGGAGAAGACTATCACTACTGAAAAGATAGAATGCGACTGTTTATCAAATCTACTCATATTGACCTTTGGGACATAATATAAAATGGACCATACACACCAGTAGATGAAGAAGAAAATCCTATTCCATGAATCAGATGGTCTGTTGATCAAAAGGCGAGATTTCAACTAAACTCGAAGGCAAAGTTCTTTTTGAGTTGTGCCTTA
>JAOSBL010000009.1:13957713-13970825 GCA_027568915.1 Erythroxylum roraimae
TATATAAACTAAAATGGATAAGATATAAACAAAAAAACTAAATTAAATAATATACAACTTTACAATATGACAATGGACTATTTTGTAAATTTTAAAAAATTCAGGGACTATTTTATAAATTTAAAAAATTACCCAAAACGGTACCCGGTATTAACCAGTACCGGTACAGTACCGTATCAGAACCCAATCCGGTACTAAGTCTGGTACAGTATTCATAACATTGGTAAAATCCATATACATCCCCCGCTACTTATTTTCATTTTTAACCATGATCACATTAATGAGCCAGTTAAGGTAATCAATTTCCTTGAAGAAGAATGCATCTGAAAGTGTAGTTGCCTCCTTTTAATGGCCTATCATCTTTATTGTAAATTTTATTTTCTTTTGTTGGCTTGAATAGGGGGTTGATGTTTTGCCTCTAAGAAATTATGTCGTTGCTCATCCCTGGCATATAGGTTAATATAAAAATGTCCCAGTGTCAAAGCAAAAAATTTTCTAGGTCTTCTTTGGCAATTTCTTCCATCCTTACCTCAATTTAAAGAGTTTTGGAATCTTCATGTTTTTCTTATAACCTATTTAATTTCTTCTACTGGCTCACCCTACTTTCTTTTGTTAGATATCTAATTTCTAATTTTTCAACGTTTTTTATGTACAGATGTCTTTTCTTTTAGAATTATGGTAAATTTTATACATTTGGTCCCCATATATCTCATCTCCTTCATTCAAGGTTAGGAGTTTTATTATCAGTTAGATTAATCTTATTGTATAGGGATAACCTTTTTTTTTTTTGTATTTCGCTTTATTTTTATGCTTGATTTACTTAAATAATTAAGAAGATGTTACCTTGGAATGATATTTGTTAAAAATTAAAGAGAAATTTAAGCAAAATCATGAACAAATCACAATTGTTGGCTAAACACGACCTGGAACATAGTCCTGTGCTAGTTCATGTGCTTCATAGACTATATGAAAATGAAAACAAGATCTAGAACATAACCAGAAGGGAGGTTGTATAATGGTGAAAATATCTTAAGAGTAACATAACCTGAGACATGCACGTGATTTAGCTATTGTTTCCCCGGAGAAAGTTACAAAGAAATACATAAACTAAGACATAAGTGTGTTAAAGCCTCTATCCCTCTCTAGAAAGTTATAAAATAATCCATGCCTTAAGACAGACAGGGTTGTATCATAAACCATGTCTATAAGTGATAAGAAACCCTAATTTAGAGATCTTTTGAATTTTTTTTCTATTTTAAACCTAGGGTTAGTCATCCAGAGGTAGAATAACCCTTAGGAAGTCATTTCATATAAAGGGGAAGATTGGAGATTACCCAATGGACTGAAGCTAATTGGAATACTAAGATTTTATCTAGAAATTTTCCTACCTTGATGTCTTTTACTTTATCACTTATATTTATTGGTGTAAACATACTTTGAGTTAGTTTATTTACATGTTTAAATAAGTTAATACTTTGTTAAGAATTGATTCAATATTATTTATATAGGATTTATTTATATAAAATATCATTGAATAATTATATTGAAGATTTGATTATACTAACGATTAGATCTATTATTAATTTATACATATATAATTCAAGAAAATTTGTATGTGAATAGACCACAACTTAGATATTAAGAGTTGCATGAGTTACTAGCGATAGAATTACTTAAGTCCTCTAGTGTTATAGATAAACCTTTATAAAAATTCAAAGAACCTAATACATTCTTGGGAGGTCTAATTAAATAGTGATATTGATTAACCAACTTGAAATAAGTGTTTGTGACTTAAAAGATAACAATTTCATAACGTAAGATTTTCTAATGGTCCAGAATATAAAAATCTTCCAAGTTTATTAAATCATAACTCCAAGGATGATGCTAACGGGAATCCTTATCTAGATATTTACTTATATATGAATTCTTTGTTAGAAAATCTGCTTTGATTTATTCCAATTGGTTTATTTCTTTATTTAGATTGTATTTATTTTTATCAATTATCCATCATCAATAAACGATGTTTTTCAGTTATTTGACTAGTTAGTAACAGGAGAGTGTTTTGAACCATTTAGCTTCCGTATAAGATTGGCACTATTTTTTCTACCATATTACTTATCAAGTGACAAGATGTTCAAAAGTTTCTAATCTTTTTGGATTTTTTCAATTTAGTGCCAAACTTTACAAAGTTTTCAATTTAGTGACCAACCTTTTAAAACTCATATAACTCAAGTTAAAGCATTATTTTTACTAATATGGCTAGTAATTGGACACCTAAGTGGAATTTAGTGGATATTTCATATAAATAAAATAACCTATTGACCTAATTTGTACGAGTTTTAAAAGTTTAGTCACTAATTGAAAACTTTAAATGTTTAGCACTAAATTACAAAAATTCTAAAAGGTCAGGCATTATTTAATTTGTTATCCCTATTTATCAAACGATAGTCATATTTATGTCAGTTTGTAAGCAATTATTTTATGAAAAATACTTTAAAAGAAGAAACCACACAGTACATTTTTAATGTCATTGCTAGAGAAGCAATTGGTATTTATGAAACTCAAAGCTATTAGTATAATTTTTATTTCTTTATTTTTGTTGAACTAAGATAGGTTTCAATCAATGTTTTGAAGATAAAAAACATAAATACTACAAATGAATTTGTTATCTTAAAGAAAAATTATATAAGAACAAGATGTAGTTATAAATAACTCAAAAAGGTACCTCACAAAGATAATATAGAAAAGTTGAGGTTTGTAATTATCAAAGTGAAGATCAAGGGGCATCAAGCACATTCTATTCTTTTAGTTTTATTTTTAATATAATATAGTCACTTTAAGAAACCTAAAGGCTCACCATGTATGAACATTTAATCTTACTTCATTACAAGAGTCTTTTCATTCATTAAGGGTATTAAAGTTTTTATTTTTAAAGAAAAGCCTTTAATCTTTCAAATACTCTTTTGGAGACATTTTGAAAGTTTGTTTTTAATTAAAATTGCAACAAAAAAATCATGATTAAGCATTTAAAACTGATAAAATCATATTTTTTAGGAGAATGGTCAACCAATATAAGTTAGTAGTCAACCAATATAAGTTAAACATGTAATAAGACTATTTGTTGACACAATAGTTGACTAATATAATGACAGATCCCTTTAGGGGACAAATTAGTTGACCAATATGACCAAATGATTGACCAATGTCTTAACAGCTAGTGAATCTGTGCATTCAATGTGCACTGGTCAAATAATGTACTATAATGGTCGACTAATGCTCGATAACTAATTGTTGTAACGACTAGTTTTAAATTCCAACAACTAGTAAGGCTTCTAAAATCCTACATTTACATGTTTCCTCATCATTTCTTGTATAAAACAACATTTGAGTGTATTATAAACATATTTCTATGTGTGTATTAGGAATTTGAGCTTCATTGTCCCATATTTGTGTGAGTAGGCTTCTTTGGTATTATCAAAATGATAAAGTGACATATTTTGAGTTGAGTTTTAGGTTAGGGTTTTGTATATTGTAACCAGTATCATTGAAGTTCCTCTTCACCATAAAGGAAGATTGTAAAAGGTTTCCTATTTGTCGAGTAAATATTATACAAAAGTCATTATTTGCAGAGAAAGAAGAGTGATAGTAGAAATCCAAGAAGAGTCTTAAAAGCAAACATAGACAAGGGTGTTTGTTAGACCACTATAAATCAGTTTTCATTTATCTTTCTTTACTCTTTTTACTTTATTACTTAAGTGCATTATTGAAATTAATTATTTCATTTAATATTTTTATCCTTAATAAAGTGTGATCATTAACACACTAAGTTAGTAACTTTTAGTTTAAAATTTATCAACACTCAATTCACCTCCCTCTTGAGTGTCATTAGCGACTAACAAGTGGTATTATAGTAGTCTATTAAGCTAGCATTTCAAAACATTTCATATGAAAAAGATCAATGATATACTTAAGCACATCATTATCAAACCAAAAGGGATAAAATATTAGTAGAGCACCTTTCTTTGATGGTAATAATTACATCTATTAGAAAACTAGGATGAGATTTTTCTTAATGGTCGAAAGTTTAAACATATGAAAAAAAATTGTTTAAAATGGCTCTTTTATACCTATTAAACTTATAGATAACAAAAAGGTCTCCAAACTAAAGGAAGTATGAGAATTTCATGATAAGAAATTAATTTCCTTTAATAGTAAGATTGTACATATCTTATTTTGTGCATTAGGAAGAAATAAATTCAATAAGGTCTTTATATGTGAAATTACTTATGACATTTAGCATACATTAGAAATTATTGATGAGGGTACAAATCAAATTAAGGAGAGAAAAGTGAGTATACCCACGAATATAAGATTTTTCAAATGAAGCATAATAAAATTATTTCTAACATGTGTACAAGGTTCATTGATATTTTTAATGCTCTAAGAGGTCTTAGAAGGATGTATACTAATTTTGAAATGGCAAAAAAGTTGCTTAGGTCACTTCTAATGACATGGGAATACAAAGTAACGACTATTCAAGAAGCCAATGATTCAATAACACTATTGTTGGAGGAGCTTATTAGATCTCTCCTTACATATGAAATGAGACTTCAAGAGATGCAAGAAGAAACAATACTTGTAAAGAAGAGACATCTATAAGTTGAAGTGATTATGACTACCTCACTAAGAAATTCAAGATGTTTTTAAAGAAAAACTTCTTCAAAAGAAAAGGCTTCCAAGAAGGTAAGATCAATTCTAAAAATAAATCTTCCAATATTATCTACTTTGAATATAGGAAACTAGGGCATATAAAGTCCTAATATCCTCTCTTTAGGAACTTTATATTGGAATTCCTAAATAAGTCATTTCCCTCAAGAATTTTTGAGATTAATAGCAAGGGGAATACTTGGATATGACACATTTAGGAGTAAGGGTATAGTCATTCGGTGTTTAGATAGGGAATTTATTTTACATCTACTTGAAGAAGGAAGAGCAACAGTGTGGTAAGCATTAATGATATGTTCTATATTTTGTACATAATAGAGGGAAGACCATGTAACATAGGTTACTACTTTGTCATGTACTTAGAACATATAAGCAATAGAAAGAAAGGAGTAGTCTGTGGAGGGACTTATTCGACAAGATAATCTAAGTAGGTTCCATACTTTTCCAGGGATGACTTTGCGTAGTCGTATGGCTATTACCAACCTTGATATGTTTTAATATATAAGAATAGTTTAAAAAAAGTTAGGTGGAGCATATATATTGGTGGATGGAGAGAGACTCTACTGAAGGAGATGGTGTTCTCATGGAAAGGAGCAAGAGAGAGTAAAGCCTCAAGTAGCAATGTAAACACCTTAGGTAGAAGAGACAATAATGGAGTGTAAAAAAGACCAACTTGCTTCAAAATAACTACTATTAGAGAGTAATAATAAGAGAGTTTTCCATATTGGGAGTGAACAACATAGGTAGAATTCTATGCTACATAAATTTTAAAAAAATGTAATGCATGGGGCAACTGTTGCGACTGATGGAATAATGATTGTTCGATTACTTTCAGCATATAGGATATTTTGAGCCACCTCTATAAACTTCCATAATACGTGAGAAGGATAGCAATAATGATGATGAGCTTGTTGTGGATTGAGCTTTTTTTTCTTTTATGTAAGGCTTGTACAAGTTAATAATATTGTTTTTCCTTTGTGCTCATAAACTATATATTTTTATTTTAGTTATATTGTCTTATTTCTTGTTAAGTAATTTATTGCAGTTTTTTCTTAGCGTGTGTGCAAGGTATGAATAAGTTTAGATATCAAATATGTAGATCATCGACAACAAACAATAAATTAGGTTTAAAGAGTTTTCATTTTCATTTTTATCTTTCCTCACTTTATTTTTATTTTCATTGTCCTTAATTCTTGGTTTATTATTTATATTTGGTTTATTAAGGTTGATGAACAACTTAAGTGATGAGAGGTTTCTATTTTACTTTAGTAAATCAATTTAATTGCAATTAGTTTAATATGTAACAATTTCAGGAATTTTTGTTGACAAAGGAAGAATACTTAAGATTACTTATATAAAGTTTAATTGTGTTGTGATTTGACAAGATTAAGTAAATAAATATGAGCATTAATAAATAATTTATTTTCAATTTGATTCAATGATTTTAAAAATAAATGTTTAATTTGCATAATGACACTTTTATATAGGGTTAATTATATCAAACCTCATGTGGTTTGGACCTTTTTCACTAGTAATAAACTTTAAAAACTATCATATACCTTATAAGGTTTGATTTTTGTTTCACTTATACTCTCTAATGCATTCTCTATTAAGTTTCTAACAGAAAATCAGAAAAAAAAAAATCATGTGACTTGATTAGATATTATCAGGCACAATACTTATCATACTTGTGCCATGTAACACATAACATTGTTTGGTTTGAGAATCATAACACGTAACCAAATTTATCATTCATATAGACAATGTCATGACTTTAGAAGATGATAACAAGTATGATCTTATATTACATGGCATAACCATGGCAGGTATTATGCATATAGCACCTAATTAAGCCACATCATGTCTTTTTCCATTCTTTGTTAGATTTTTTAACACAAAATGACCTTAGGAAGTATAAGTGAAGTAAGAATCAAACTTTAAATGGTATATGATATTTTTTTTAAAATGAAGGACTAAAGTAAAAAAGGTGCAAATTGAGAGGACTTCTAATGTAATTAAACCTTTCATATAATTTTAACCATTTTATCCCACACATAAATGATGTCATGACTTTTGAAGATGATGATAGTAACCATGATCATGTGTTACATGCACAAACACTACAAGAAAATAATAAATTTCCGACGGACAAACACCGACCAAATAGTAACCGTCGTTATTTACTGACGGAATATGCGAAACAGTCGGTAATTGTGTCGAGTAAATTTAATTTTAGCTATGGAACAAAACCGTCGGCAAGTAATACAAGGAGAATAGGAATTGGCGACGGAATAATAATGACGGTCAAATAACCGTCTCAAATTTCCAACAAAATTAACATGCTCGTAGGTAATAATATTGACGGGAAAAATATAATTTACCGACGGAAACAATATCGTCGGAAAATAAATGCGGGAATTGATGACGGGTAAATTTGGTTTGATATTACTGATGGAATTTACCGACCGAATTTTCTGTCGGTAAATTGAAAACCTATGCGACGCCGTCTGCTTGCAGGAGAACGGTATTAAGTTGAAGAAAACGACGTAGTGTGGTTTAAAACCAAACAATGTCGTTTTTTTACATTTTAACCTCTCCCCCAAACGACGTCGTTTTTACAAGCTTTTAAACCCCCTTCCCCTCCTCTCCCCCGACCTGAAGCTCTCCTTCTCTGTTCGTCTCCTCCCCTGCTATGATTTTCGGTCTTCTGCTCCGGTGTGTCAACGTGAGCTAGTCGCCCGTCGTCATCGGCGTCGTGGAACGGTCGTGGTGCGTCAGAAGGGGTAAGTTTTCTCTCACCATTTGCTTTTGTTCTTCTTCCCACCCCTACCCATATGTATGCCGTTAACAATGTGAATTTTTTTGGGTTGGTTTGAGTTATTTGTTTAGTATGTTTGAATCTTTTATGAATGGGTAACAACATTTTAGGTTGAAATGTTAGTGTTAGAAGGTTAATTTCTCTGTTGATGCATATGAGGTGTTTGATGAAATGCCTCTTGTTAGAATTTTTTTTTTAATTTGTGAAGATAAAGTTGATTTGTATCAGAGAATGATTTTATGGGTGATTTGTGAAGTTGGGATGATTTTCACATCAATTTGGAATAAATATTTGCATGCAAATGATATAAATATTTGCATTTTGTTAATTGGTTCTTTTTATTATACGATATAAATATTTGGGAATTAGAGTCTTTTTATGTTGCTTATGTAAGGTTTGTATGTTTTAGGTTATGAAAACTTAAAGAAGTTGTTTTGGGGACAACTTTAGCATCATTCATGTCATAATTAGGTTTGCTAATAAATCGAGTTGGACTCCAATCTAAGATCGAAGTTTAAGCTAAAATTTAATTTCATACCAATTTCGGTAAGCTGAAACTTTTCGTACCCAAATTTTTTTTAAAAAATTCGATTTCAATCTAACTATTGGTCAAATTTAAATCCATCCGAACCTTTTTATGAATTCAAGTAATAAGTTAAGATTAGAGATACATAGATTTCAACAAGTTTGTAGCAGCATTCAACTATTCCCTTACGTAGCAATATATTATATACAAAGTGCCCTATTATTGAATATACAATTCACAATGTTGAATTTAGTTTAAGGTGGTCTTAAGTTTCCAGACTCTTTCTTTTCAGTGCCTGATTAGAATGTGATTTGTTTATTCTTAGTGCATATCAATTATGAATTTCATGGATCTATCATCTCTACTTACTCTTTTGTTGTGTTATGGACTCGGTCACCCTCTAAATTGACTAACTATTTAAACATTATACAGCTTTTCTCTTTTGACAAATTCATATCTCAATAGATAAACTCAAAAAAGTCGTAATCAGTTCAGCAATCACTGTGTGATTTTTAATAGCAATTAAATAGAAAAAATGCATATTCTATTAACAACGCTAGTCAAATCAGTAAAATACTAACAAAATTAAAATTCTAAATTGAATTGTTAAAATTATAAAAAATGCACTTAATGGAAAATTTTAAAAGTTTGAATACTTAATTAAAAGATATAACACTTAAAAATCTATTATCCTTTTTTTATTACATGCAGTTCATGCTATTGGATTTATAATTGGAAACATGTAGTGACCTAAAAGAGATTTAGTTACTATAATACACAAAAACATGTCTACCGTTGTCACATTAACAACTTCCATATGTTGAATATATGCGTATATTATATTTTAATTTAATTTGTTGATACTAAATTATATTTTTCTTTACTAGGAAAAAGATATTCTCCATTAAATTGAAAAGCAAAATAGATACAATCTCTCACAAAAATTGAATATAAGATTTGAGTATTTATTTTCTAATGTAAGGTACAAGTTGTTAAAGTTTAAACATTACATCAACTTATCATGGTTGAGATTGAATTAGTAGAATTACAAGAAATGCCAACAATGAACTGTAGTTACATTTATTAGAAACCTGTCAAGGTATTTATGAGTTATGGTTCATTTAACTGTGGTCCTAACTTTTATCAATTGCTTTATTTAGAGGACCTAAGTCTTTTTTTTCATATTTAAAATGATATAAACAAAGTGGATGTATTATATGATTGTTTGAATATATCCCGCTTTATAAACTGTTAACAATTTTGTTCTTGGTTGTAGGAACTCATTTGTTGGCAGTATTTATTTTCCGAACGAAATTGAAAAGAAGCTTTAGCAGGTATGGAAATGACCTTACTTTCCTTATATTTTTTACAATGTCAACAATGACTTGGCACACTATTTAATCGAGAACTAGTATCAGTTTCTATATTATTCATTGTAGCTCTGTCATCATCTTCATTCACGTATTTCAGGAAGATCCTTTTGCGTGTCAGTTGAGGTCAGTGAATTTGTTTTCAACTACATTTTTGTGAACTTGGTTTAATTTGTGTATTTGTTTATGGTTTGTACTTTACATAGATGATTCAATTTGGCTTACACGAACTGAAACTTGTTTGTGGTATGAACTTTGGTTTAGCAATGTATTAGTATAGGATGAGTTTGACTGATATAATTGTTATGTCAATCTGTTATTTCGAACTGAAACTTGTTTGACGGAAGAAAGTACTTAAGAATTGTGAACAATATGTAAATGAAATCACATTCATGTCTATTTGTTTTTTTTGAAGCTATAAGTTTATCAGTTTTTTCATTTTATAAAATTACTTCTTATATTAGGTTGGTTCCGTCTGGACCGTATTCCAGAAATATGACTTCTAAATTTAAAAAACGGATTGATCCTGAGGATTATGTGTGGAAGAAAATCTCTCAGGCAACAAAGGAATTTTACTTTCAGGAGTTTGAGGTACAATAAAGATTTATTTTCTTTTGATACTGATTTATATACACTAATTCCATAAATATTATTACATGATAGTACTTTAACTTTATTTCTTCTTATTTCAAAAAGAATTTTTCTGTGATTCTGGTATCGACGCCATCATATATACACAATGGGAGAGGCGAGCTCGTACACGTTATCGCGACTTTATTAGTGCGATACACAACACTGGTGTACGACCGCCTTATATTTAAGAGCAAATATGGAGTCGATGGCAGGAGTATTAGAGAAGAAGCCCTGAGGCAATGTCAATCTCAGGGCGTAACTCCACCAACAGATGCAGAGGTCCGGGAGGAGAGAGTCTTCTTGTACATACGGGAGGATCAATAACCCACCATGAGCATGAACAGAGACTTGTAAGTATCTATACTTCACACTTATTTTGTACATGTTTTACTTTGCTGTATTATAGATAATGATAATGGTATAAATGTCTAGTGCCATATATGGAAATTTTTATAAAATATAGTTCACATCTAACCATTTAGGTTAAATATACAGGAAAAGTCTTTAGGTATTCCTCCTACACCTACTCAGCTATTTTTGCATACTCACATGAAGAAGCATGACAGTGTAACATTCGTCAACAGCCGATGTAGAGAACTGAATGTATGTTAAAATAATGCATTATTATTATTTCCTTTATAATCATTTAGTTTTACAATTATGAATAATCCCTTACTAATGTAAACATTGCTTCCTAATAGGACCAAATACAACAAACCATTCAGCGACAATCTCAGGAGGAACAACCTGTTGATAAGACTCAGACGTATCTTGATGTTGGTGGTGGTAGGGACCATCGTGGATGGATATTCGAGCTAGGTTCATTTGCGAACACTTGTTATTCGTAATCCTCCATGTCCAGTACAGCAGCGTCTACCAGACCAACGCAATCCATGGAAGTCACTGAGCTTCAGACCACAGTGCAGACATTGATGGAGCAGATGCCTTAGATGAGACAGCAGATGGAGCAGATGGCTGAGCTGAGACAAGAGATTGAGCAGTTGAAGGGGAGAGGTAGTAGCTCAGAGCACCCGCCATCATCAAGACATTAGGATTGTTGTAGTCATTTGCTTTCAATTACAAAGACTTATTATGTACACTGTAATGTTTTTATTATCAATTAAGAAAATTTAACCCTTATATCATCAATCAACTTCTGTTTAAACAAATTAAATATATAAACAAACAAATTTATTATACACAGATAATTCACAACTGTTGAAATTATGCATTTTCCATAAGATCATCAAATAAAATTTAATGTCGGGATATTTTAAAAAAATTTCTAACTTCCAATTACCGACAGAATACAGGCAACCGTCGCAAAAATGTATGAATATTACCGACGAAATATATTATATAGGATGGCACCTGTGAAACTGAAGGAGTTGAAGACTCAGCTTCAAGAGTTGCTGGAAAAGGGCTTTATAAGGCCCAGTGTTTCACCTTGGGAGCTCCAATACTATTTGTGAAGAAGAAAGATGGGACTTTGAGGTTGTGCATCGATTATGGGAAACTGAATCGGGTGACAGTGAAGAACAAGTACCCGTTGCCTAGAATCGATGATTTACTTGATCAGTTGTAGGGAGTTCAGGTATTCACTAAACTGGACTTGAGGTCAGGGTATTATTAGTTGAAGATAGTTGAGGCTGATGTACCTAAGAGTGCATTCAGGAGCAGGTATGGGCACTTCGAGTTCTTAGTGATGCCGTTTGGGATGACTAATGCCCCGACAGCTTTTATGGCCTTGATGAATAAGGTGTTTCAGCCCTACCTGGATCGATTTGTGATCGTGTTTATTGCTGATATCTTGGTGTATTCGAAGAGCAGAAAGGAGCATGCTGAGCATCTGAGAGTCATCTTACAAATTATGCGGGAGAAGCAGTTGTGTGCCAAATTAGCGCCCTCTTACCGCAGAGTACATACCGAGACGCCGGGAGGTCATTCCGGTACATATCCTACGATAAGGGCGAGCTACGTTCGATTACTACATTCACTTCATAGGCATCATATCATTATTGGCTTATAAAGCATCATAAGAAAATCAAAATATTTTTAAAACCAACTTTTCCTCATTTCATTTCTTAAAATCGAAAGTCTACATTGTCTTTCATCCTTTACTACATGTACATCAACAAAATCTAGTACATAAGTACTACATGAAAGAGGAAAATATATCAAATCTATCTAATCCATCCAAAAATCTCAGCTAACTGACCTTTGAGCCATGACTTCTCTTGCCAAATCACAATCTACACGGCAGTAGAGCCTCTCAGTAGCTAGAGTAGTCTCTCGGTCCTGTAAAGACAACGTTGCAATTTTGGTGAGTTTTGCGAACTCAATGAGACAACCATCATCGATGGTTCACTCAATTCATGCAACACATCATTTCACATAACAAATATTACACTGAATTGCATCTCACATCAATATCACATTTTCACTTAAGTATAGGCAAATTTGGCACTTTAATCCAGCAAGCATACTTAACAAAATGCATATGAAATGCTCATGAGACACTTTTCCAATTATTACGTTATTGTGACCGAGTGCCTGAACTGTCCTATATAGGGCTCATTAAACGATGAGCCAAAGGTTCTGATTCACTTTTGAGCTCGAGGCTCAGTTGCACTCGTTGAGCTTTAAGCTCTAATCGGTGGCTACTTAGGTCACAACTGTCATTATCTGATTATGCATTCATGAATGGAATGCATGTACCACAATCAATCACATTATAACGCACATAGGTCTCATATTCACATTCAAGCAGCACTTCAATATCTTAATCCACATTACACAATCATCGGACCTCATGTTCGGAATTCACAATCAAATCACATTCAATGATTATTCAAACATAATTATAAACAAACAATAATTGAGAGAAACCGTCTAGATTACTCACCAACTGCTCCCGAAGCTAGTGCCTGGAAGTTCCGGCAACGTTTGTGGGTTGACGTTGCAGTTGCTCCTCTATAACAAATAACATACATATATATCACAATTTATACAATCAAGGTGTTTCATAATGCACATGAAT
>JAOSBL010000009.1:14062567-14081746 GCA_027568915.1 Erythroxylum roraimae
TAACGAAAAAGTTTACACAATTCAACCCCCCTTCTTGTGTATTTGATTATCATTGTATTAACGTGTGATTCACTTCAAGTTTTACCTAATGTAAAACCTCAATATCTGTAAATATGCAGATCGTAAAATTGTAGTAATTGAGTTATCAATCCCACGAGGAATTAGATAAAAACTAAATGAACCTAACTTCATCCAAGGTTTAAAAATGTTTTTTAAACGAAAACAAAAATAATCAAAAATTAAGCAATCAAATATAGTTAAGTGGAATTAAAATTAACGCAATCAAATCAAATTGAGCAATTAATCACTTAATAATTGAGTTGTCACAATAAAACAAAAATGATCAATTATGAAAGTATAGGATTCATTTTATCATCATTTTGCTACCTTAATCATTTTTATTCAATCGGTATCGATCTTAGATTTCTAAATGGTTGATTACTCTCTCTCAAGATATAATCATTCAACCCAAATTAATAATCCCTATTTGATTCCAAAATTCTAAATTTGCAATCTTTAGAATAATCAAAACAACCTAACTTTTTCAACTATTTCTTACGCAATCTATCAGATAATCGTGTTTTAACACAAGTTCTATCTTCGTATGATTATTAATTTGATATTTGTGTGACTTATTAGGTTGTTAAATCTTATTACCTAACCTAATTGGATTACTATCGACTCACTCTCTCAATTTATTGTCAAAGTATAGGCAAACACAAATATCACAACTATACGCAAACATAAGTATCACAACACCCAAAAGATTTCTTTGAAATAAAAAAACCAATTCGCAAAATGAGTCAAGAAAAAAATCCTAATATGAAATTAGAACATCATCAACATGTACAAGATTCTCATTCCCATTTCATACATCAAGATAAAGGAAATAAACAAAAGAAAGAGAGAAAAAAACTTGAGGCTGGAAACTGTTGCTTGTCTTTCTCCCTTCTTACTCTTCCTTGCTCCTATCTCGATTTGGTAAGATGGAGGCTAGGTGTTTTTGGGTCTCATTATGTTTGTAAATAGTTAATGTATGACTTAAGGTTAAATTTTAGGTCTTAGCCAGGTCATTTTGTCCAAAAATACCTCTAAACATCAAAACAGATCAAAAACCCCATGTCTGCAAATGTATGTCACAATTGTGACAGGGTTATCATGATCGTTGTCACGATTGTGACACAACATAAAGATCTTCTTTCACAATCATGACCCAGTATAAAACTCTTCTATCACGACCGTGTCACTCTAATCATGTTCACGACCTTTGTTAGGGGTCTTCGGTCACGACCATGATACTCATGTCACGATTGTGACCTTGCCTTTTAGCCCAAACTTGCTACAACTTCCTTCAATCATCATTTATCTGGGTTCATACACTAAAAAACACATCAAAACACCTCAAGAACTCAAGTTCAAGGTTTAACATCATGCCCTAAACCACATAACACTTAAAAACATAAACAAACAATCACATTAACATAATTCTAAACCGAAACATGCAATAATCATCTAATCAACACCTATAAACACACTAAAATACCTACTAAATCATAATATAAACTACAAATATCAGACATCTACATATTTTTGTATTAATATTAGCACTAAATGGATTTGTCATACATCATAAATATATTTTATTGAAAATTGACATTACAATTACTTGTAATACAAAAGAAAATTGAGCTTCATTATGTTAGGGTATTGAAAAGAAATGGCAACAACAAATATGTTAGGGGAAAGATCAAAAGGAAGAAGTATATGAATGTTGATGAACATAGCATGCTAGTATTAAAAGGACTATCAGAAGGTAAAGGGCATAGAGTAGTATCTACGTTTAAAATTTCCTTAAATAGTGAAAGAGAAACTTGAAAGAGTTGATCTTGCACTATGATTAAGATATTTTATCGATGCTTAGCCATATGTAACAATTGAACTACCATAATAGCGAAGTTTATTATAAGAATACCGCAACAAAATGTGAAGAATCTGAACTTAATATCAGTAATGATTATGAAACTAATACACAAAAATATAAGTATGAAAAAAGAAGGATTAATTTAAGTTCAAGTGGACTAATATGATGAATATTTTGTTGTTATAGAGATAAGTGAATCTAAAAACGATTTGGTTGGTTGGAAGTAGTGGAAAAGATTGTAGTTAAGAGTGACAGGTGTAGATTATAGTATATTTTCTAGGTGTTTGAGTGTGTTTTTAAGTGCTTTTTTGGATGATCATATGTAGAATTGTGCTTTTGTTAGTATTTTTATGTGTTTTAATTGTTTGTGTTGGACTCCGTTTCCGGAGCCCAACATCAGATATGGGATCATAAAGCTTGGGCGTGGAGGAAGACTTTGAATTTGGAAGTTAAAAAGAAAACTCCTTTGAAAGTAATGGCTAGCTTTGCCGCGGTGAACATATAAGAGAAACTCCCCTGACCCTTCGGGTCAATTTTGCCGCGGCGACGATTATATAACTTCGCCACAACCACAAGAAAAGCATAATTACTTTTGGGTGAATTACGCTGCGACGAACTCTTGGCTTTGTCGCGACGAAGACCCCGGTACAGAAACCAGAAACCCATGAACAACCTACCTTATTAAATGCAAACATAAATCCTTTCAACCACCCTCGTCAATTTAACTTAAAAACCAAAATGAACATGAATATAAACACAAACCAATTCTCAATTTCTTCTTCCCATCTCTAAAACAAATACATTGCGAAAACAAGAAAATGATAAACAACCCAAATATATTTCATTAATATCAAAAATGGAGTTTTACAAAGCTTTAATGGCATTTCAAGCCACAATACATCAATTAAGTTCATAAACCAAAAATACAAAATACACTTGAACTAGTAAAACTTGAAATGCGGCTAAAGCTTTGTGATTACAAAGTCTAGCTTAAAATCCAAAAATCTGCCTAATCGGAGTGATGCCTTGACTATCTTTCACTCAATCTCATGTTCTTCACCTGAAGATGGGACAGATAAAGGGGGCGAGCTTAAAGCTCGTGAGTAAAAGTTTTATAAACAGTAACAAGAAAAAACCATTCAAAGATTCATTTCCATTGTAAAACTCACATTGAATCATGAAACACATATTTCCTAATTCTCAAATTTATCAAAAAAAAAATTTTAAAAATAAATCATGTATTCAAAAAGCTTGCCAACACATAAGCACATCACAATGGTTTGGGAGGTCCATAAACAGAACGAACTAACATATTCCCATATAATGGTCTTGTGTAGTCGTGAATAGAACAAACTAACATAATCCCTCATAGTGGTTTTGTGTAGTCGTAAACATGAGGGAGTCCTTAAAAGAGCTTCATAACGCTAGTGCCCAGGTGAGAGAAGCCTTTAGTTAAAGTGCACTTGACATACAGAATGGACTAAACAAAACCTACATAATATGTATTTCATAAATTTGTAAACTTGTTGCCCAAAATAGCACATTTTCGAAACTTGCTTTCATAAACATAGTATCTCTTCAAGAATCATTTTCACCTTCTTTTCATAAATCATCAACACAATAAACACATACGAAACACATAACACCTTCTTAAAGCATTCAAAGAGCAATAAATGCATATTTATAAAATAGTTGAAATCATTTATTTCTATCATTTGAAAGAAAGCATTAATGGCCTATTACTTAATTATAAAAATGTAACCCACCTTGAATTTCCTTGCTTATAACATGCTCAGTTGTGCCTCTCCTCTTGCTACTCTTGCCTCACTTAATTTCTTTAAACAATAACCAAAATTTCATTCAATTTGGTTCAGTAATCGGAAAGTTATACCTCAACAATTTCGGGTTGTTCTTATACTGAAACAAAAATTATGTGCTCAATTTCCATCTAGAAATTGAAATTCTTAGAGACTGAATTTAGACTCAATTCCTTCATAAAATTTGTATCCCTATGTCTTAGTTTATTTTAAATTAAAAATCATTCCATTTGGATAACTACAGAAAAAGTTATGCTCAAAATACTGAAGCATGTTCTGTGCAGGAAAGTTGACTTCGCCGCGGCAAACTTTTGAATCGAGAACATGTTTTGCCACTTTTTCCAACTTTTACTTCCCACATTTCACATATAACCCGTCTTAAACCTAAACCATCTCTTCTACTTCATTTTCAACTTCATTTCAACCCAATATCATTCACAAACCAATTCATAATCTATATTTGATCATTAACCAAACAATAAAACATTTACATATACCATTCATCAACAACTTCCTACACTTATTCAACTTCATTTTCACTTCTAACTATCACTAATTATGGTTCATCTAACAAAACAAGAAGGGTTAATGCTTATACTTACATGATTTAGCTTCAAATTCTTCAAACTCTTCAAGATCTCCAAAAACCTAATTTTCTTCTTTTCTCTCCTTCTCTTCTTCTCTTCGTTATTTTCTCTCTTCTTTTCTCTCATTCACATGTTTGCTTCTTTAAATGCAAGACTTCAATTTTCCTTTTCCCATTCTACCCTTCCTTTAATGCCTTATAACTTTTAGACTTAAGTGATCTTCCAAGAATGCCCCTTATGCATTCTTACTTCTTCAATTTAACTTACACCATACTATACTCTAACTTAATTTTAATTTCTCCATTTAATACTTCTAACTTTCCTTATGCTAGAAATATCATGGACTCCATTCTAATAAAATAACATAAAGCAAAAATAAATAAATAATAAATAAAGTAAAAAAAAATTTGGGGTCCAACATAATATAACTCAAAAACTCAAACAAAAAAACTTCCAAACATGTCACATCCTTCATTTGCCACTGCGGTTGTCCCATCTTTAAGTCTACTTATCAGAACTTACACGAAGGCAAAACCACCGTGCTAAGCGTATAGCTTAGTGGGGAATAACTAAACAAGATATAAACTAGCAACTGTCACTAACAGTCGTCTAGCATTCACATGTACAGAAATCAGATCATATCACCAACAATCCTTAATTATTAATATTATAGAGCAAATCAAACATTGTGTGTCTCAAAATAGAATATGATTCATCAATACAGAATAAGACATATAAATATCATAATAGTATGTTCAAAAATCGAAACAGGATATATTTCTTTCATATTAGAATATAACTTGTATCAGATCAGGATATGTCTTGTATCAAATTAGAAATTATTTTGTATGAGAACAAAACTTGTTTATAACAAAACTGAACATGTATCAGAATACAAAACAAGTTAGGCTGCTAATCCTTTCTACAGAAGTGGGTATCGAGACCAGAACAGAAGATACATATGATTGGTATCACAGAAGAGGAGAGACTTATATCTCAAAATCAGGGGACGCCGTAGTGTTGATAATTAGGGGACATTGTAGTGTCGATAATTATGGGACACTGTAGTGTCAATAATTAGGGGACACCTTAGTGTCAAGTTACAGGAGCAACTACAACCCTTCTAGGCATGCCTATTTACCCACAACTAGGACTTGGCAATTTTTAAAACAAAACAGGTCACATTTCAAAATTCTCTTATAAAAGATATATTACCAATCATATAACTCTATTCCACTTTTGCTCAACTTGAACATATTCATTCACATTTGATCAAACTCAACATGCCTTATAAACATAAGCATTTGCAATGATGCACCAATGGTTACATTAAGTAATTACACATTGCATGTATTCACACAAGTTCCCAATTCATAATCATTCATAATTAACACATTACTCTTGTTCTTTAAATCACATTAGCATTCATAAGTAAACTTCATTCCTTTAACAACTTATAAGTTCCAAAATTAGATACTTTGTTATCTAATAACACCTTACTTAAGTTATTACTTAACTTAAGAAAATCCAAATCTTATTCAACATTTAATTAACTTATTCTACATCAAACTAGGTTCATTTTACACCTTAATTAAGTCCAATTACACCATTATAAAGTACCTTAACCTGATATAGTCTAACGATTGCCCAAAACCAACCTTTTCTCCTTCCTAAGTACTTCCCATGACCGTGGGAATGAGCCATATAAAACCCACGATCAGCCTTCATTTTGCTTCCAAATTTTACTCCTTCATACTCCATTCAATACACCTTCACCAAAGTCCATCAATTTCACTTCAATTATACCTTATTCAAGCTTCAATCCCATATCAAATTCATGTCCAAAATTAAAAAATTATTCATTAGAAAACTCACAAATCATTTTCTTACATACATCAAAATTAAAACAAAATTTGCCAAACAAGGATCATTTTCCAACACTCAATTATCAACATCATAACACATATTTCATGCCACTTCAATTATTATAAAACTTGTATTAATACATACTATCAAGTTTAGAATTCCCTTACCTATTTAACTTCAAAAAACAAGCCAAACAAGCCTTCCAAACAACCAACACAAGTCCAAAATCCAAGTGAAATTAGGATGCTCTTAACACCAAAAGACAGCAACATAGAAGATAACATGCGGTAGCTTTCTTGATGCAACATCTTGACGTGGTAATTAAGCACAACATAAGCCAAAAACTCAAGATTGGAAGAGTATGGTGTTTCAGTGGTGAATGAGAAAGGAGAATGATGAGTTACAGTAGAAATTAGCTAACGCATAAGGCCATGCCATGTTTAAGATGAGTTTCCTTACTCTAGGGACACTTATCGCACAAAGACGCAAACCACATGTCCTTCAATGGAATAACCCACATGTCATACATAGAATTGAGCCACTTATCCTCGATTTAAGCTACCAAATGTCATACTTTTATTAAGCCATTTGTCACTCACTTATTGTTGTTACTTGTCAATTTATTAATCATGCCATTTTTCACTTAATTTTCCATGCCAAATATCACTAATTCATAGGCTTAATCATTCAAATTTCCATATAGCAACTTGTCTTACCACTTGACAGTTTTCCTAGTTCGAACATACATTTCATTCATCAATTCTCTAATGGTAATAATTAATTTCAAGTTACTAATTATGGTCTATCAAACCAAAATTCAAGACATATACAATTCACAATCATATCACAATTTCAACACCTATCATATTTACTTTCATGAATATGTAACATTTCTACTACGGTGTAATTTGGGGCCTTACAATTCTCTCCCCCTTTAAAGAATTTCGTCCTCGAAATTCATACCTGCTAAGAACAGCTGAGGATACTAAACCCTCACGGTCAATTCCGGTTGTACTTGAATTTCTTACATAGGTATCTTATATGTACCATCAAACCGATATCTTCTTAACATAGAAACATGAAACACATCATGCAACTCGACTAGTTCTTCAAGAAGAGCTAACTGATAAATTATCATACTAGTCTGATAACTATTGTACACATACGTCAAATCTGACTTGTACCTCCTGTACATTTTGCCATAGAATACCTTGTGGATCTAAGTCCTTTTAACAATAGCAATAGTGTCATATCATATTCAAGAACCCAATAACATAGTGTGGATACTTTACAACAAACAAAGTGCATGCACTCTCTATAGTATATTCAGCTTCTCATGCCTGAGTCTCATTCTTATTCGACTCCAATATTCACATCTGATTCATTCAATACTCATTCGTTCCTAGAAATGAAACATTTGATCTATATGATACAACTCAGTGAAAGTTCTCATAAAAAGAGTTTTCTTTCCTCAATTATCTGTACTATTCATGAAATCCTTATCAGTCAACTATGTTCATTCTTGCTTTTCAGCTATTCATAACATTTCAATAAGATCATTTACTACCATTTTTCATATAATTAGAATGTTCTATATACTCAAGCTCGATGAAGCGATAGGCATATACTTTTACTCTTATGCCTTGGTATATACCATCAAGATCATTGTATCTTATCTAGAGATTTATTTTTAAAAGGTCACCAATTAATATTGTACGCAGATGATACCTTGACCTCAATTACTATCATATCCAAGCATATAATACATATGTACACTGTAATATCATTCACCAAAGCAACCACATTATCAGATGTACACTCACAATAACTGATCAACTTAATCTTGAGGACTTCTACATATATCACTATCATTTACTTCATGTTACTTACATATGTTCTCAATCAATTCAGAAATATAAAATACGTAACCATCATGAAATTATAATATTAAACCCAATGTTATAATCTTATACTAAATCGTAAACTCTCAACATGATACCTAAACAACCATTCTAGTACGAAGTTTAACCTTTCAAGATACTAGAAATTTTGGTTTTCTTTCAACTTTGCTTGCACACTTTAAATCCCATCACTTTTACTTACATCTCTATTCTTTTCTCCATCAAATCCATGAAAATATATGTACTTCGACATCAATTTAAAGGTATACAACAACAACATAATACTATTCTCATATTCCTTAATATAATCACGAATACAAGTACACTGACTCTATGTCCAACATATAAAACCATGTAATATCTCCTATATCAGGATATCGACAAACTTTCATTTTCTCACCCTCTGGCAAATCATGATTTATCTCAATTTACCCTGGAAGGTCCAGATATAGACGGATGAGATCGTGCAGGAGTATTACATATTACTCTCAACAGCCTCATCAACAACCTCATGAGATCTTTCTATACTTAAATATAAAATCGAAATATGGGACAAACCGCATTAAGCTAAACACAACTCTTATATCCAAATACAAGCAATATTTAAGCGTTGGTTAAATCAGAATCGCCTAAACTATGCTTTGATACCAAACAATGTAACACCCACATACCCCTAGAAGGATATGCAAATGCGACACCAAACTGAACTAAACATTTCAAAGCACTTCTAGAAACTCAAGCAAACATACATTACATATCATTAGATGTTATTTTATAAACAGAGCATATCATACATATTGTACTTATCAAAATACATGCCATAAATTCAAAAGTCAACCTGTATTAAGATTATTACAAACCATTCACATTAAAATACAATATGTCTCATTACATTTAATACAGCTAAAAAACAACTCAGAAACTTAAACAAAACAACTTCCAAACTTGTCACATCCTTCATTGGCCACTGCGGTTATCCCATTCTTAAGTCTTCCTATCAGAACCTAGATGGAGGCAAAACCACCGTGCTAAAATTATAGCTTAGTGGGGAATAACTAAACAAGATATAAACTGGCGACTGTCTCTAACAGACTTCTAGCATTCTCATGTACAAAAATCAAATCAAATCACCCACAATCTTTAATTGTTCATATTATAGAGCAATTCAAATATTGTGTATCTCTAAACAGAATATGATTCACTAATACAGAACAAGACATATAAATATCAAAACAGAATGTTCAAAAATTAGAACAGGATGTATTTCTTTCATATCAGAATATAACTTGTATCAGATCAGGATATGTCTTGTATCAAATCAGAACTTATTTTGTATCAAAACAGAACTTGTTTATAACAAAACTAAACATGTATCAAAATACAAAACAAGTTAGCCTGCTAATCCTTTTTACAAAAGTGGGTAACGGGACTAGAACAGAAGATACCTATGATTGGTATCACATACCAAGAGAGACTTATGTCTCAAAATCAGGGGACACCGTAGTGTTGATAATTAGGAGAAACCGTAGTGTTAATAATCAGGGGACACCTTAGTGTCAAGTTACAGGAGCAGCTACAAACCTTTCTAGGCATGCCTATTTACCCATGACTAGGACTTGGCACTTTTTAAAACAAAACATGTAACATTTCAGAATTCTTATATAAAAGATTTATTGCCAAACATATGACTCTGAACATATTCATTCACATTTGATCAAACTCAACATGCCTTATAAACATAAGCATTTGCAATGATGCACCAATCGATACATTAAGTAATTACATATTACATGTATTCACACAAGTTCCTAATTCACAAACATTCACAACTAACACATTACTCTTGTTCTTTAAATCACATTAGCTTTCATAAGTAAACTTCATTCCTTTAACAACTTATAAGTTCCAAAATTAGATACTTTCTTATCTAATAACACCTTCCTTAAGTTATTACTTCAATTAAAAAAATTCAAATCTTATTCAACCTTTAACTAACTTATTCCACATCAGAATAGGTTCATTTTACACCTTAATTAAGTCCAATTATACCATTACAAAGTACCTTAACCTTATATAGTACAACAATTGCCCAAAACCAACCTTTTCTCCTTCCTAAGTACTTCCCACGACCGTGGGAATGAGCCATATAAATCCCATGATCGTGGGATGAGTGAATCGAAGGTTCACTCACACACAGCCTTCATTTTGCTTCCAAATTTTACTCCTTCATACTCCATTCAATACATCTTCACCAAAGTCCATGAATTTCACTTCAATTCTACCTTATTCAAGCTTTAATCCCTTATCAAATTCATGTCCAAAACTAATTCAAAAATCATTCATTAGACAACTCACAAATCATTATCTTACATACATCAAAACCAAAACAGAATTTGCCAAACAAGTATCATTTTCCAACACTCAATTATCAACATCATAACATATATTTCATGCCAATTAAATTATCATAAAACTTGTATTAATGCATGTTATCAAGTTTAGAATTCCCTTACCTATTTAACTTCAAAGAACAAGCCAAACTAGCCTTCCAGACAACCAACACTAGTTTAAAATCCATGTGAAACTAGGATGCTCTTAACACCAAAAGGTAGTAACTTACAAGATAACATGTGGTAGCTTTCTTAATGCAACATCTTGATGGGGCAATTAAGCACAACATAAGCCAAAAACTCAAGATTGGAAGAGTATGGTGTTTCGGTGGTGAATGAGAAAAGAGAAGGATGAGTTACAGCAAAAATTAGCTAACATATAAGGCCATGTCATATGTAAGATGAGTATCCTTACTCTAAGGACACTTATCACATAAAGACACAAACCACATGTCCTTCAATAGAATAACCCACTTGTCATACATAGAAATGAGCCACTTATCCTCCATTTAAGCTACCAAATGTCACACTTCTATTAAGCCATTTGTCATTCACTTATTGCTGCCACTTCTCAATTTATTAACCATGCCGTTTGTCACTTAATTTTCCATGCCAAATATCACTAATTCATAGGCTTAATCATTCAAATTTCCATGTTCCAACTTGGCTTACCACTTGACAATATTCCTAGTCAGAATGTACATTTCATTCATCAATTCTCTAATGGTAACAATTAATTTCAAGTTACCAATTATGGTCCATAAAACCAAAATTTAAGACATATACAATTCACAATCATATCACAATTTCAACACCTATCACATTTACTTTCATGAACATGTATCATTTCTACTAGGGTGTAATTTGGGGCCTTACACAAAGTAACAGGCACATCCTTCGGCAAACGCCCACGTGTTCCAATAGGAAGTAATTGTTGCAAAAGTACATGACAATCATGGCTTTTCAACCCTGACATTTTTCCTTCATTAACATTCACACAACGACCTATATTTGATGCCTACCCATCAGGAAATTTGACTGATTAGAGGAACTGACAGAATGATTGTTTCTCACTTTTTGACATGTTGTAATAAGCAGGGGGGAATAACGTATGACCTATCATCTCTTCTTTTCAAATGCATGTCCTTTATAATATTCATGTCTTGCAAGTCAAGTCTAACATTAATTGTGTCTTTGGATTTCCCATCAATTCCCATGACAGTCCCTAAAATGGACTCACCAATTTTTTTCTCAATATGCATGACATCAAGATTGTGCCTCAATAGTAATCAAGTTGAAAAAATGCTTTTTTTGTCCAATTTAGTTCGACATCATTTCTCTTTCGCTTTCAATTACTTGGGTGTTTGCCAAGTGTAATGTCACCCACATGTGATAGCTGGTAAACAATATCATCACCGGACAAGTACATCAAAGCTTCACCCAATTTTACTTTGCCATTAAGTAGTTTACTACTTCTTCTCCATCTATGCATATGTTCCAAATAACGACAATGACCCATATAACGTATTTTACTTTGTATCCTCATTGAATATGTTTGATGGTTACAGACAGGACAAGCCATATACCCTTTAGTGCTCCACCCAAACAAATTCCCATAAGCTGTGAAATCATTATAGTCCACAAAACAGCAACATGCATTATAAATGTTTCGCCTTCAACAACATCAAAAGTTTGTAATCCAAATTCCTACAGATCGTTTAAGTCATCAATTAATGGTTGCATGTATACATCGATGGCCTTACCAGGAGCAGTAGGTCCTGGAATAAGCAAAGACAACAACATAAAAGGCTCCTTCAAACACTTCCATGAAGGTAAATTTTATGGGACTAGAATCACCGGCCATTGAGTCTGCTGGATGATGCATAATGTTATCACCAATGCATTTCTCTTTATGCCACCTCATATCTATGGTTGTTTTTATTGACATAAAAAGTCTTTGTAATCTTAGTTTAATAGGAAAGTATCGAAGGATTTTATTCAGTATCTTTTTCAGAATCCCATCATCCACCTGCCAGCTTGACGTACCACAAATAAGACACTCCTGAAGATCTTTACTTTCCTTCCAAAAAAGAACACAGTCATACTTACAAGCATGAATTGAAATATATCCAAATCTAAGTTCCCTTAACAGTTTCTTTGCATCATAGTAAGATTTCGGAAACTTATGTCCAATAGGTAATGCATCATTTAGTAAGTCAATTAACATGTCAAAAGACTTGTTACTCCATTTATTATAAACCTTCAAATGCAATAACTTCGCAACAAATGATAGCTGTGAGAAATCAGAGCACCTCGGATATAATTATTCTCAGCAACTTTCAATAACTTCCCAAAATTATCTTCTGTAATACTACCAATTATGTTAGGCATTCTTGTTTCATTCATTGTCTCTATATAATTTCGACAATCATCTAACATCTCGTCAATCCCATCATCATTCACATCTCAATCATCTATATCATTATTCTAACTGTCATCATAACATGTACTGCCACTTCTACTACAACTTGCTTCCTTACGTTCACCATGATAAAGCCATGGAGTATAGAATTTATCTATGCCTTAGATTAGCAAGTGATTATATACCACATCTTAACTTTGGAAGTCGACATTTAAGCAAACGATGCATGGACAACGAATACTACATTCATCACCCATTTGATCTTTTACAAATTGCATGAAACTCTTAACTCCTTCTACGTATTCAGTTGACCATTTTTGATGAGACATCCCACTTTTATCCATCTAGCTATACAATAAAAGAAGATAATTAAGTTATTACATGCATTTGTTCAATATTACATTTAAAAAAACCATTGTAATTAAGGTAAGTGTCGTTATTTCTTGTTTCCAACCTATATACCATCCTATGTTTGTACTATGTTGATTTGTTTCTTGTTTGCTTTGTTTGTTTAACTTCTATTACATAATGACATTGTCGCATTATTGCTTGGTGAAATTACCTTTACCAATTTGCTGGACAAACAGTAACTGTCTTCATTCTAATTTGTCAATACATAAACTATCCACTCAATTCATGTTGTCAGTTCATATGCATCAATTACGTAATTATGTACAACAAAATGAAATGACCACCAATATATAAAATAATTAATTAACAAGCTAATTAGTAAGATGATTCCTACTAATTCGCATTAACAACAGTTGCAACTATTTGTCCAAATGATATTGTAATTGGGTTGGATGAGTTAATTGGATCGCTGGACAACCGCAAACCACTAAGAAGGAGGAACTTCAACAATTTTTCCTTAGATTGCCTATAAATATGGGAGAATTAGATATGAAGGAATAACATAATTAATACAAAATAACAAAAAATTAATTTAATACAAGATGGAATTACATTTAGCATAAACGAATTTAATAAAAGGGAAGCACTTTATTGATGAGGCATAAGACAAGCACTTCATTTGATATAAGGAAAGCACTATAAGTAAATCTCTGAATCCTTCCATTTATTTTCAGCATAAGACATGATATTTTTAAGTTCCAAAAGGATAAAGTATACTAGTTATTTGGAACAAGCGACACACTAGTTGAAAAATGATGTAATGGTTAAAATCTTTTAAAAGATATATCTTTTAGGTTAATTAGAAAAGAGAAACCTGAAAATAAGCATGCATTTGGTAAATTCATTTATTAAATGCCTCTTTGCACATTTAGTTCAAAATCTTGAAAAATTCCTAGAATATACAAATGTTTCAAATAAGAAAATTCACTTAGTAAAGTAAAAAGTAAAAGTAAAACATTATAATGGTAAACAAATTGCCATATGTTGGAAAAAGCAATGATGATTAATGGTTATGTCATTTTGCTTAACCTAATTCTACAGGCGATTTGACCATACCCTATTGTACTGATAGATACCTAAACAAGGAAATGAGTCAACTACCAATTGCTTTAGTAGTTAAGAAACCAATATGTTGCTTAGCTACTATAATCACCATTTACAAAGTTCCAATTCATCCAAAATAATAAGAAGATGAAATTGGCACATGTTAAAATATTAAATTTAACAACAAAGAATGGTCAAAGCGTAAAACATCTTAGGTTTTTTTAGCCAGATAATTTTCTAATATATAGAGCAAAAATACATTCCAAAAATGTTAGTGCTTTTTAATTTCCAATTAACTCTACCTATGCTAAATTTATTAGCTTTCAATTCAACAAAAGATTTTAGAAGCCCCCAAAAGTGAATAACCTTGCAGCAGCTCAATCAATTTTACAAATCCCTCAAAATCCCATTATAAACCACTTATTGCAATCACGTATAACACAACTATTATGAATTATGCTAGAATACAAGAGTGAATAACTTATAATAGGGGTTATCCAAAACTTCACAAATGTAGTCCAACAATCTTCGTCACACTAACCCAATGCCTAATCTTATTCGGTCAATTAACCACCCATATATGCAAGTAATAACAAGACTTTTGTCGAACACCTTATGGGCAACTAAAATTCATCTCAAGAACAACATAAAAACTTCAGTTTTCCCTTTCTTCAACAACAATAACACAACAGACGTTTGTCTCAGCCATTGTCATCACCAATAAATCGACAACAAACGCATAAATTTAACACAAAACCATTTCCCTTTTTTCAACTTCAATGATACAACATCATAGCAAGTTCAACACTACTTACCAAATGAAAAGAGCAACCGCAGGTCAAAGAATCATTCATAATGTCGAAGATAGAGGAGAAAATAGGGCAAAAAGGGAACGTCGGTTTTGAAAAAACGAAGGAGAAGGGGGTTGTATTGTGAAAGGGGGAACACAGACGCTAAGACGACGTCTTTTGTCATCCCACAAATGACGTAGTCCTAGCGTCTGTTTAATTTTTCTCATCTGGTACATTTGGTGACGAATCTATATTTCGTTGCCAAACACAAAACATTTGCTATGAAAATCAAATAATGTCGCAAATTGTACAACATTTTATATCCCAGGGACGACGTCGTCCCACTTTAAACGAGTTCACCTTTTTTGTGACAAACAAAGCTATCGTCGACAATGGCAGGGAATTCGCTACTAATTATACCCAACGTCGCCAAAACCCAAGCATTTTCTTTACATTCTTAATTTTATTAATTGATTAACATATATGAGGTATTCCTATTACTTGCAACAAAATGAAAATTTTGTCTTTTACACTTATATATGCAATTGTTTTTTATTTGCTTAATTTTTGGGAATTACTAGTCTTTAATTTTAATTTGGTATATAAGAAAAATAAAACTGGGAAATTTTTTAAAAAAAATTCTTCTTTTTCTTATTAGTTAAATTAATAAGGAATGCAAACTACATTTCATTTTTACCAAATTCATCACTGACATGACAACATATACCCTTTAGCCCTTAATTTACCATTAACCTTATTATTTGTATAAAAAGATACATTTAATTTAAATACCCGAGGGTTTTTGCGATGAAGTAGGTTTAGTTGCGGAAGACCACTTCCGCGACCAACCACCACACATAGTTACAAATGGTAGACAATTTGCTACCAAATTTTCACATCGTCGCCAAAACCCAAGCAAATTCTTTACTTTATAAATAATTAAAAATAAAATCTAAATTAATTTCTTGATTATTTAAGTATTTTATTTAATTTGGAAAGTGGTTTTCTTTTAATATAAAAAAATAGACTATTATGTAACATAATGATGTGTTAGAAATAGTTTTCTAATTATATTAAAATTCCTTGTTAAATTTTACAAAATTAGTTTTTCTAAATTATAATAATTAAAATGTATAATTTTCTGAAATTAGTTTTCCTAAATTATAATAATTAAAATGTATAATTTCTGAAAATTGAAAGTCATTTATATTTTATTTGAAGGGTCAAAAAATTAAATTGGAAATAGTTTTCAATTGAATAATTAAATTTTTAATTCAAATTATTTTTTATTTGGAATAGGAAAATAGATTTATAAAAAATTATTTATGAACTCGTGAGCTTTGGCGGCGAAGCATGTATTAGTCGCTATATCTGACGTTTGTCAACCAAATACAATAGATCGTAACAAATTAATTAATAGTCCTTCCAATCAACTACAGTAAACAAGAAACAACATCATTTACCTAAACAAGAAAACGACGTCGTTTTATATTAGATTTTCAATCGCAACCACAACAAATGGCTACTCCATTCTCGTTTAAGCCGTCAACATTTCTCAAAATCCTCCATCCTACAAACAACTATCTCCTCTCTTCTATTTGGGTTCTGTATTGTGGTCATCACGGTCGAAGAACCATCATTAACTGAATCGGTATTGGAGCTTGTTCTATTTTCATTAACGAAGTTGTGCTATGTTTTACTTTTACCTTTAGGTGTTTATTGTGATTTCTTAATTATGCATTTGATGTATAGGTTGTGTTTATGGTTGTGTTTGGAAGATGATTTATTGTCTGTCTTTGTTATTTATATATGGGTTGGCTTCTTCCCAATGACCTTTAACGCTTCCCTCCTCAAAGCTTCGTAACTATTTGAGGAAAGGTCTTCACGAGTATTTTACTTTTTTCATTTCTATTAATAGTAAGATAGCACAATATAAATAATACTATATTTTTGTACATCAAGAACATAGTCATGTTTATTCTATTTTAAATTCTAAATTTTTCATGTGAAACAGACTACACAATAGATTTCTAAAATTTTAGTAAGTGTAACTTTCATATCATTAGGCACATTGAAGATGTATAAGTGCTAAACTGGACTACTTTCACTTATCATCGAAATTAGAGTTGAACATATCATCACTTTATTCTAAATCAACATTTGCAAAATATACCTCTTAAGATTATTAATCAAAGAATGTCGACATAACAACTAGTTTCGGATGGTACTAATTCATTCCATTGGGAGGAATGTGGCAAAATTGTCCCTACTGAAGAAATAAACAATGTAGAAAAATTCTCCACTTCATACACTAATGATCGTTTTCCTTCTATGTTTGATCTTCTGCTTCAAGGTGTATAGTATCATCTGAACAACGTCACTTTCCTTATTTTGTACATCTCATTTCCTTTTATGAAGTTATTATATATATTCACATTTGATGGTATATACTACATGTTGTTTTAAGCTTCCTTGAATCTCGAAGATGACATATATGCCCATGGAGGCGGGAGTGATGTCACAATAGTCTGTAAAGAATTAGGGAAATCGGTTGTTTTGGAAAATTTGTCAATTCAACATATTTCGTTTAGTCAATCACGTATGCATGTCACTCCAATTTCGATTCATTTAAGGGTTTACTAATATGACAATATCTAAGTTCTATATTGATTGTCTTTTAGGTAAATCGTTTTGTACTGGCAGTTCATCTGGAGAACTTATCTTCCATACTAAATATGGCGACTCGTTCACTGTACCCTCTACAAGTTTAGCTATAGCGGAAATGCTGTTGCAAGAGGGTGTGGAAAAACTCTACACCTAAGGGAAGAACTATCACTGTTTCGATTGGTGCCTTCGAACGTGCAAGGACCCTTCTCGGGAATCCAAACATCAGGGACTCATTTACCATTACCGACTTTCATGTCCCTTGGAATCCAAAAAATAATATATCATTATCATTTATCGATGCTATCAACTAGACTTAGCTTTAAAATTGATTTATTGTTGTATCTATAAGAATTTGTCAAACAACCTCTCTACTATTTTGGGGTCAAGTTGCATACTATTGGGTGTGGACTGTTATTTTTCTTGATCTATGACTGTAAGAATTGTTAACCTTCTAATTCAAAGTCCGTACTACTCCATATATCATATTATTATATTGATACAATTATTAAAATTTTGTTAACTAATTTTTGCACTGTTAGTAAATATTAATGATTAATTAATACTACCGTTTAACACTTAAAATTACGTTGTGTGTGTTTTTTCAACAATACGTTGTAAACATTCAAAACAAATCTCCAATAAAACATATCTTAACCATGATAGATTATAAAAATATTAGTTTAACAATTTTGGAAAATGTTAATCTTTTGGTAACGATTTTGGCGAATGGTCACCAAATGTGTTGCTGTGGAACCTTTTGTAATGATTCCCAAAAATCGTCACTGAATGTCGACTATTTGGTGACGAGTTTACATAATTATTTACCAAATTATGGTGACAATTTATGAAAAGCGTCACCAAAAGCTAATTTAGCGACGAATTACTAAAATCGTCACCCAATGAATACCATTTTGTGTCGATTTTTAGAAATCGTCACTAAATGTTCACCATTTGGGGACGATTTTTGTCATTCGTCAGCAAATGTTGTCTTTTTGTGACGCTTTTATTATTAGTCGCTAAAGGCTTAGTTTTAATAACAATTTTTAGAATCGTTATAATATGGTCACTTTTAGCAATGATTTTTGGAACGTCGCAGAAAAGCGTAGCTAAATGTCTACTTTATTGTAGTGATAGTATTTTTTATATGAAAATAATTCATAACTAATAATTTTACTTTGACTATGATTCAAGAAAACGTCACCTACACTGTTATGCAATGAAAAATTGACGACATTTTAGATAGATGATTTGATAACATCGCCAATATAATGTGTCACATTTTTTGATGAATTAGTGACGTTTTTGTTAGTAGCTTATGGCTTAGTTTGTTGTAGTGAGAATATTTGAGAATATATATATATA
>JAOSBL010000009.1:14099125-14116080 GCA_027568915.1 Erythroxylum roraimae
AATGATACTTGGTCTACCTATTTTTTGACATTATTAATTACGTGTCTTCCAACGTAATTAATGTGCATTCCAACGTAGAAATGAATTAGAGAGACTGTTTCATGTGCATTATTAATTACGTGTCTTCCAACCTAGAGAGACTGTTTCATGTGCATTCCAACGTAGAAATGAATTAGAAAATAAACACAGTCGATCTTTGTCCAGTGGTTGGGTTGGCCATATAAGGCCCAATTTCAGGCCCAGATATCGACGGCTCAGTCGTAGGTGATCATCTCTCATGCAAACACCAAGACTTACGTAAAGACTTAAACCTAGCAGTTATCTCATAAATAAGGTACTATCTGGCCATGATACAGGTACAACATTACAACCCTAATCTTCTTAGTTTTCAGCAACTAAAACCTTCTCTAAAAGACTAACTTGAGGGTCGGAGGCGCTTGCGGGAAGTCAACCCCCGGCGTGCCTTATCTATTTTGCAGGTGTTCTTTAGCTAGAGTCGTACAGAATCATGGATCCAAATAGTAATGTCCAGCCTCAACAGAATCTGACTAAACCATCCAGTAATCATATCTTTTAGTTAAGTTAGCCTCTCTATCCTTTGAGACCAATAGAAGGGCATAAATAAACTTGGAAAGTGTAGTTGCATGGGCGGATAGTGTATATATTACATGTATGTAATTGAAAGATGTAAAATTAAGTAATTAACGGTGCTTCTCTTGTACCTACCAAATTTCAGATTGTGATAAATACGAAACTTCTCAATCTTCACGATTTCTTTCCATAATGAATTCAAGTTGATGTACTACTTCGATATATTACCGGTACGAATTTAGCACCACTACGACCTGCTCGTTGTCGAACCACGTCAACGAAGTTGGAACATTGATGGAACAGTAGTAAATTCAAAATTCAAACCACGTTTTTCTTTTTGGGATATTTATGATCACCAGCTTTCTTATAGTTTTCTTATTTTCAATTCCAGGCATGTTTACGCGTTAACATTCCCTCCTTAGAATTATATCTGGTCGTCGAATCCAGGTCTTTTCTTGTGGGAAAATTGGACAACTAGAGGCTCACACTCACACATATCATCAATATTGTACACATATAAGCAACATTAATCAAAGTCAAAAGTTGCGTGTAATGAAAATATTAGTAATCACATTAAGCCTTCCTTCATAACATCCAGTCAAGCTTATCTGCGGCAACTGCATTGATCATTAAAACCATATATATTAATATATAGTATTGGAATATTTAAGATATATTCTTAATTAAATAACATACTAATTTATTTATAAAGTCAAAACAATATTAATTAATCTATAAAGTGAATTCACAAGTTAATAAACATATATTTAATTTAAATAAATATTTACTTTATTTTACCAATCTAATTATTTAATATGAATTTTAGCTTATTTTAAATAAATTCTATGCAGTAGCATTAATTTAATTTAAATATTTAAAAAATTATATTAATCTTTTTATGAATAAGTTAAATTTTTATATATGCAACAAGAAATTAAACATAAGATCCAATTAGATAATTAATTATATTTATTCCTAATTTAGTACATAATTATTTATGAAATGAATATGACAACAAAGTTAAATAAATATTTCTTTTATTATTATATGACATTTATAAAATTTTGCAAATATTTTATTGTATATAAAGAAGCAAACACAAACAAATGGAATGAATATAGTTTGTTTCAATATTGGATTTGCATATAAATCAATGTGAGGAGTAAATAGTATATATGAGCTAGCAATTCTAATTCCATAAGTATGGATAATTATACATTTATGCACACTTAGTGCCATCATTATACAATAAATAACAAAGTAGCTAGGCTTTACTATTCCCTGTATTTAAAAAATATATGTGTTTATCTTGTTCTCTAAAATAATATATAGATATATATGTTTATCTTGTTCTCTAAAATAAATTCTAAAGTCTCCTATTTCCTAAAATGTTATTTTATTAGGTGAACCCATTTGGTCCCGGAGGGATTATATTCGAACCCTAATGCTTGGTGCTTTCCTCGTCAACATTTCTTCTTGGTCATTGTCAAGTACTCGGCCATCTTCACGGGGTTGCAGAATCATCACTAATGGTAATGCTAGTTTTGATACGACTAGCTAGAAACGTTGCCAAGTCTCATCTTAATTTCTTGGACAACACAGGTAAAGTCTAAGGTTTTTCTTCTTTGAGTTAAAATTATTACTTGAACCATAGTGACTTCCGATGATTTGAATATTTCAATTCCTATTCTAATTATGGTCGTGTGTACATTATCACATGTTAGTATAAATTTCAAACATTGAATTGGTAAACTGCACGGGATGGAGCTGGGCGTGTGGAAATTGAATTAATCTATAAATTGTCTTCTTTCACGTGCACCATGACTTGGCCCTACCCTTTCGGGTCAACATCAACCCGATATATTTTGTTTCTTAGGAAACAATCCTCTTTCACTTGAACATCAATTTGATGTAGACTATAAGATAACTGATTCAACAAATTATTCCCGTCTATGATACAACTTTTTGTTTTCAACTTGGGGTGATAATTTAAATAATTAAATAAACTTAAGCATGACCAAATTGAAGGATTGATTGAGAGAGCAGTATGAAATGAAGTGACCTTTATAATCATATAAAAGTTTAAATCTTTGATTCAATATAGCATCCGATCGAAATTTTAGGCTGTAGGAAAACTTATTTTTGTAATCCTATTGCTCAGGTTGAATTCTTATTCCAGATATTTTTTATTAATCTTTACAAAGTTGAGAAAAGATCAAATTACTTTTGTTAATCTTTTTATGTTAGTCTTTTAACGTATGCAATGGATTTTTAATTAAAATTTTATATTATTAAAGTGATAGTGATAAAATTAAGCATTTCTTTTTTAAGGATTCAGACAAAATTAGATTTGATTGACCTATTTTAAATAGTAAGATTCAAAAACTGAATCATATTCAAGTTAAAAGTCATATAACCTAAAAGACTATAAAATTGACAATACACAAAATTCATTATCAGTTCTACTATGCTCCACCAATTGTGATATGATGTGTGTGGCCTCAGACGATTGCTTCCTCCCCAACCAAAAAGTATCTATTGATTTTTCTCTTTGAAATTGTTAAGAATTTATGTTAAAGTTTTAGTTAAATATTCTGAATCCAATAAATTGTTAAATACTTTTTCTAATTCGAGTTGTTAAGCCTGCCGTCCATCTCTTGGTTTACATTACATAGGTTAAATCAATCTTTGATCATTTCATCTCATAAAACTAATTTCAACTTTAATAAAGTATATCTATCTATAAAGAATTTGACGTGAGCAACGAAAATGAATAATTTGTAATAAAGAACTCTTTTAAACTTTAGTAAAAATAAATTTTCAAACTAAATTTTAATTACTTACCAAAAATTAAATTTTACTTAATGAATAATTCCAATATAAGAGAAATTTTAATAATTTGTTTATACTAACTAAACTAAAATTTTGGAAAAAATACATTTAACTCCTTGTATTTTACTTCTTGGTACGTTATGTTCCTCTCTATTTTAAAAATGAACTTATTATCCTCTTTGACCACCAATCAAAGGAGTTTAAAATTTAAAAGAATTTTTATCCATTACTTTTTATTGTTATCTCCAGTCTACCCTTATGCCCCAAAAAAACTGTGAGCTACCCAAACTAGCCTGGGTTATTTTGGATGACTGCGAAGCAAATCAACTCTATTAAGAAGAAAACTGGAATCAAAGGCAATTATCTCCAATGTCCTTTTTTTTTAAATCTCGAAATGAACAAATTCATTAAGATTTGGAAAGAGTGGAGGAAAAGAAACCTTTTTTTTTTGCAATTAAAGTTCAATTCTTGAGGAGTGATTTTGATTCATATTTATTGACTGTCCTCACAGCTCTCTCATGGCTGGGTAAGTAACTCTATTCGTTGTTTTCCTGCTTTAGTGGATCATCTTGGAGAGCTCTCTCATGGCTGGGTAAGTAACTCTATTCGTTGTTTTCCTGCTTTAGTGGATCATCTTGGAGATTGTATTGACTTTGTTTGGTTGGGGTTTACTTGGTATTGCTCCGATTGCAATAAAGATTGAACCTTTTTACTTACTCGTCTGGTTTTTAGCTATTTTTATTACATTTTTAAGTAGTTCCATCAATTTCATCATCTAGGTATCTGTGAATATGACAATATGCATGTTTTTGTGAAGTATTTACCTTGGTTTGTTAGTGCTATTGAGTGTATCTTGAACAAATTCAACTATTTATTATTATTTTTTCTTCTTTTTGTGAAGTAATGGTGAGAAGGTAACCCACAAACAAAATTTTGTATTTTTTTCATCAATTAACAATTAGAAGGTACAATTATGAAAAAATGGTACCTTCAATAAATTTTCTTTCTTTTTTAATTTTGTTTCATAAATAAATTTTCTTTTTTATAATTTTTTCCATAAATTAATGTTTATGAAGTACAATTGTGATGACAATGGTATTTGTAGTAATTTGTTCCTTTTTTATTTATTAACAATCAAAATGTAATTCATGTTTAAAATAATTTTTATTTTTAAAATAGAGGGCATAATGAAATAAAGTACAAAAATATAGGGTTTAATGTATTTTAGTCAACAAAAGACTAAAAGGGGATTCTTGTCTAAAAAAATGCAATATGTACAATTGTGATGATGTCATCACAATATAGGGGTAAAAAAGTCTTTTTGAATTATAAGCTCCTTTGACTGGTGATTAAAGGGAGTAATAAGTCTATTTTAAAATAAAGGGGGTCATAATATACCAAGAGATAAAACATATGGGAGTTAAATGTACTTTAGCCTAAAATTTTTAATATAAAAGATATTTTTAAAGATATCTTCATTTTTGTATGGTTATAAATGTCGTCTATAAATAAGTAATCTATGCATAAGTAAAGGCCTCTCAATCATATACATGTAGTAAAAAAAACACGTATATAAAGAAATTGAAAGTTAAAAAATTTATTTTATCGGCTTTGCTAGTGACTTGGTTAGCAACAAAAAAAATGAGGCAATACATGAATTTACTCACAAATCATTAGGAATGACTGAAGTAATTTGTTGTATGTATTTGTAGGATGGGTCACATTTGTTGACAATTGTTAGACTCCTTAAAATGAATCATCACATTAGGTTATGGATGAGTCATGGCACGACCGACCAAGTGTATTTCTTTGATAAAGACATATGGTTAATGTTATAAACGTTTTTCTAGACATCGAACTTATATCGAAGTTACACCTACTTCTTTGCACAACAATCTCACTTAGGTCAATTTAAGCAAGACTCGTCGTTCTTACATGAACGTTGATGAACAAAACCTTGTCCTGAAATGCCTTACAACTCTCATAGTATTTAACTCTCACACTCGAGTAAGAATGCTACGAAAGTACTAAGTAATCATAGACAATAATAAACATACAAGATCTACGGTAAAAACCAACTTGTATTACTTACCCATAAGTATATAAAGGAACACTCTCTCAACATGTTACCTTCTCCTCTATCTCTATTCTAAGAAACAAGACTTAAATAAGTTATTTATAGGCACCTTTGGCTTTACAATTCAGAATCTTAATTGAATTGAACTAATTTGATCACTTTTATCCTTACTAGATTACATCACACTAATTAATTAGATGACACCCACTTCAAAATAGGATTCTAATTGATAAGATTTAACTAAATCACAACTAACAAGATAAGATATTACATTTAATTAGGAAAGATACATTCATATCCATCAAGATCTCCATTACTTTTAGATTATCCTCCCATATGGTCTTTGTCCTTTAGAGCCCTCACATGTCTCCCTCATATATGTGATCTAACTAACCTTCAACTCAAGGTCCATCTGAAGCTATCTTTTGATCTTACAACTAAATCTTGCATCTTATTAAAGATTTATGCTAATATGCACCAATGCATGTTAACTCATCGACAATGTATGTTTTCTTTGCCTATTTGCAACTCTTTGTCTTGTTCTATCGTCATAAGTGTCAAACATTAGCCAAGGCTTGCCAATACTCCACAATTCACTAATTAGGACTTAGGGGTCTAACAAACCACCCCTACTAGAAGAACTCGACTCCTTCGTTGTAATAATTCATAGGCACTCCTCCAAGTATGGTTCCCTCGATAACTCCTTAGCCATTGGCACATCTCTAATGTACTATTTTCCCTCTCCATTGGGTTTGTCCTTACTTTTGTTTTGATGCTTCTTTATAAATTACACTTAACATAGCATAATTATTATGGAAAACTTCTTCTGTCACGTCATCCTCTCCTTCTTCTTGATCCTTCGTGACCACAAATTATTCATTTGCTCCTCACCTACCTTTCCTCTTAGGAATTCATAAGCAAAATGTGTTTCTTTACAAATAAAACAAGCAATATCTCATTTTATTTATTTCTTGGACTTGCATTGAAAAGATTTATATACCTTCTCTTTGCCTTTCTTCGAGCCATTTTCTGTCCCACCATTCTTCTTACCCTTATTGCTAGTTTAAATTAGTGGTGGTAGATGGAGATCCTCTAAGGCATCTGCAGCCACCATCGCGTTTGGGAGGTCTTTCATGTTTTATCTTTGAAGCTCCATTTGTACCCAACCTTGGAAGCCACTTATGAAATTGAACAATCTGTCTTCCTTAGACATGTTCTTTACGTCCAATATCAAAGATGTAAATTTTCTCACATACTACCACACCAAGTTGTCTTGCTTTAACCTCTTTAAAGCTTTCCTCACGAGCCATAAAGTGTTGTTAGGGAGGAACTGATCTGTTAGCTCCTTTTTCTTCTTCTTCTAAGTGTTAATAAGAGGTCAACTCACACTAACGTTGTTAGAGGTTCTTCTACTCCACCACAGTTATGCATCCTCCAACATATATATAACAGTGATTGACATCTTCTCCAAATCAGACTCCTTTATGACTATAAGTATTACTCCATATCCCACAAAAAAAATTCGAGGTCCTTGGCACTCCGCTTGTTATCAAAAAATTGGGGCTCTCGCACCTTCTCCAAAGTGCTTTTGACTTGCTCAACATCTTGTGTTGCAATGGTATGTCCTAGGATCGTGATCTCTAATCTAGAATCCTCTTGTATGGTTGTACCTTTATCAAGTCCACTATTTAATGTATCAATTGTTATATCTGCACCTCCAGAATCTAGAACCGAGATGAGTAAGAAGTAACCTCTTTCTCACCTTAAGGAATTAGCCCTGTAAGTGCCTCCACTCTATTGACACACTTTGTCAAATTTCTACTTCTTCCATATCGATATTTTATCTCTGATACCAATTATTACAAAGGTTTTCTTAGATACTAAACTTATATCAAAGTTATCCCTACTCCTTTTCACGACAATCTCACTTAGGTCTGTTTAAGCGAGACTCAACCTTTATGTATGATTGTTGTCTAACAAAACCTTATGCTTGAATGCCTCATGACTCTCATAGTTTTTTATTCTCACACTCCTGTAAGAATACTGTGAAAGCATTAAAAAATCATAGACAACAATAAATATACAAGATCTACAATAAAAAACTAACCTTTATTACTTCCCTAAAAGTAGACAAAGGAATGTTTTCTCTTAATATGTTCCCTTCCCCTTTATCTTGTTCTGAGGAGTAGACTCAAATAAGCTATTTATAGACATCATTGGCTTTATAATTCAGAATCCTAATTGAACAGAACTGACTAGATCACCTCTCTATCTTTATCAGATTATATCACACTAACTAATTAGATGACACCTCTATCCAAATATGACTCTATCTGATAGGAATAATTACATCACAACTACCAAGATAAGAGATTACATTTAATTAGGAAAGATACATTCATATCCATGAAGATCTCCATTATCTTCAAATTTAGAGATGATTTATATCTACTGCAATCTTATCTTCCACATCATCGAAGGTTTCTCCTTGATCTTTATCTATTGATGATGAATTATTTAAGCCCAAAGCCCTTCATAGCACACCGGTTCGATGCCCATGTCTAGTCTATTAGTCATAGTTCGTCTTTTTGAGCATAAATTAGAGCTCTTATATGTCTATCTCATATAACCTTCATCCCAAGATCTATCTCAAGCTATCTTTTGGTTTCTACATCTCGTAGAAAATATCTGTCAATTTTTACCAATGCATGCCAATTCATCGACAATTTCTGTTTTCCTTGCCTACTCAAAAGTCTTTACCTTGTTTTATCATCACGTGTGGCAAACATTAGTCAAGGTTCATCAATACTTACACAATTCTCCAATAAGAACGTAAGGGTCTAATAGTTAATCTGGTCCTAGAACATACGTGCACTCGTTTGGTCTAGGAGTATCTGAACCCTTGGGCAGACACTACAATAAAGTTGACTTTTAACTATGTTTTGTTTAGCGACTAGTTGAAAATTGCTGCTAAAAGTCAGCTTTTGGAGACAATTTTTAATAACTTCTCTAAAAGCTTATCTTTTTGCAACTTTTATGACAGTTTACCATTTTCTTCACCAAAGGTCAAGTTTTGGCAATGACTTTGTGAATCATTACAAAAAACTGGACTTTTGGAGATGAATTTTTTAAATCGTTGCTAAAAGTTGAAACAACAAAATCAAATTTAATGTTATAATGGTTCTAATTGTAAAAATAAATTTAGATACCAAAATTGTCAAATCATTTCAATAATTATGAAACTATAAACTCAAAATTAATTAATATTATACAGATTTATACTTTTTATCTTTCAAATTATATGATTTGACATTTTTTAGTATTACAAAATTTTGAAATAGTTTTAACATGACGTTTGTAATATAATGATCATATATGATTCTTACAGAAAAACAATAAATATATGTAAGTAATATAATATAATGATATATGGTAAGTAATACAAGATTTTAATTAGAAGTTTAACAATTCTTACAGACAAAACAATAAATAAAGTTTCACACCTATTCCATTGAAAAGAAAAAGAAATAATTATTTTTCTGGATTCCAAATGACATGAGACTTGGTAGAAAAGGTAAAGAAGTTCCCTATGTCTGGATTCCCAAGAAGGCTCCTTGCACATTCGAAGGCATCAATTGAAACAGTCAAAGATTTTCTCTCAGGTGTTAGTTTATTGACACTCTCTTCCAACAACTTCTTGGGTTTAACTAAACTAGCAGAAGATGCAATGAACGATTCCCCAGATATAGTATAGATCACTGAATTAGATGAATCGCATGTGCAGTGAGTTTCACCTAAGAAAACAATAGTATAGAACTTAAATAGCTAAGTAAAACGATATAAGGAACCCAAATTCAAACATATGCATACTTGATTGAATACACAGTTTTGGAATCTACGATTATTCCAAAACAACCGATATCCCTAATCCCGTATGGACCATTAGGATATTGCCACCACCTTCATTTTCATGGACATAATACATAGTATATACAATCAAACATTCATCTAATAGCTTCCTAATAGAAAATGAGATATAGATAATAAAGAAAGAGAGCTAATTCAGATAATACAAAAAATCTTAAATAAGTTTGGTCATTGAAGGCAAGGGGTTATTAGACTTTTATGAGGAGATTTGTTATGCATCGATGTGTTCTTCATCAAGAAGAATTTTGCCACATTTCTCCCATCCGGAGCTCATTTCCTCCATCAAAAACTTGTTGCCACATTGACATTCCATGATGAATTTATGTAAACAGTTTTTTTCAGAAAATACAATGGAAGACTTCTTATCTGAATGTTCCAACATTCTAGCAATGTTAACTTTGAGATCTCTTAACTAAGACTACTTCATATGATAAGGTAGAGAATATTAAGTGTGTATATATTATGTTTAGGGGATGCATAATTAAGTGTGCTTTCCTCTAAAGTCACTATTTTGGCAAAAATAGTTGGGTACCTCGAGCCCTTTCTCAGGTATGGAGAGAGCTACTGTGATGGAATTCAAAATAGAATGAAGTACATAAACATCCCTTATAAAATTTAAATACTCTAACAAACTTTTTATCAAACAATTAGCAGGCTTTCCTTAAACAAACATGGAAGGTGGAAAAAAAATCAACCCATGCCCAACCAACAAAAAAACACAATTCACCATCTCCCAAACACAAACACAAACACAAACAAAAACCTATACATTATAAGCAGAACTCAAAACCCACATAAACTCCAAAATATAGTAGGAAAATAGAGCACAACAAAGAGGGTTCTTGAAAACAAAAAGAAGAACAGTACCAACACAAGAGACGCTTCTTCAACGATGAACCACGACATAGGAAACAACTCTTCTTCGATGATAAACTAAGAGGAAATATAACAACTAACACGAAAACAAAGAGAGCTTTATTTTGGTGTTAATAAGTAATGAAAAACGATGTCGTTTTGTTTCATTTTCGATTAATTCGGAAGAAAAATACCATTTGGTGATGATTCAGAAAACTGTTGCCAAATGGTCACCCATTACCATTTGGCTTGACCTTTGGCAACGAAATTATATATAATATAAAATTTTTATATAACAGTACCAAATTTATATATAATAAATAAAGAATTATGATTAACTAGACAAATATATTAATATTACATAAGTAAGATACGAGAAATTTTATCTATTATCTATACTTTCATAAATCATTATATTAATTATAATTATTATATATACATTCATATAACATTATATAAATTACCATATAACATTAGATTTATTGCAATATAATTAAAAATAATTGCAATATAGTAAAAAATGGAAATCAATATTAAATATTAATATCATATTCTTAAAAATCAAAATTAATATTATTGACAATGATTGTAAGTTTGAAAATTAATTTTAGTTAACAACAATGTCATTTAAAAAATTTATAAAACTAAAAAGTAAAAACACAAAATAAATTTATATTACATAAATTTATACTTTTTATTAATCTCTTTTAAAATATATTATTTGACAATTTTATTTAGTGTCACAAAACTCTATTTATTTTCATGAGATCATTGCTAAAGGGCGGCTTATTTTAGCTACAACTGTCGAAAATCATTGCCAATTGTTTAACAATTAGTGACAATTTTTGGTAATCGTCTCTAATGTTGGAACACTTGACGGTGTTTTCTGATATCGTCGCCAAATGTTGCAACATTTTAAAAACTTACACAAAAACGACGTCATTTGTTGTTTCATTTTAAAAGAAAGGAGCCAAGCCTTCCTTAGTCATTTCTTCCTATGTGTCCTGATTCTTCCATCGCTGTCATCGTCTTCTTCATTTCTTCGTCTTCGTCGTCATCTCTGTTTAATCGTCAGTTAAGGTAAGTGGTCCATCCTTTGCACTCTAGTTTTTCTAGTAATGGTGATATTATTTTATTTCGGTGTTGTTTTCTGTTGGGTTTTACGTTCTTTCCGTGTGTATTATGGTTTTGGTTAATGGTGAATCTGTTTTGTGATAATAATGAAGATGGTGAGATGGGTAATGCGTCCATTGATTGAAGCTGAATATAGATTAGGAAGCTTGTTTGAGTATTGCCAATAACATGTTTGATAAAAGTTTTGCTATAGTTTTTTTTAAACTTTTGTTTCAATTGTTTTTGACAAATTAGTAGTATGTTATTGGGTTTGAATTGAATGTATATCATGTATATTGTAACCATAAGTTAAAATACTCACAGAAAATATATTGGGCCTTGTTGCGAAGATGGAATTATGACTCTTCATGACTTCTTTTGCAAGTTTTGTAGAAGAAATAACAATGGTGGTAACTTCGCCAAGTCAAAGATGCTTCAGAGGTCTATATTCCTTAGCTAATTTTGTTAGGACATGATGGGTATTTAGTGCCCTTATGGAATTGCTTCTTAACGTGTTTGCTTGTTTATGCTTATATAAGAGCTTAAAAAATGAAGCAATGGTTATATTTCTATTAATAAATTTAGCCTTGTTAACAAATCATGATATGTACTTTAGAGGAAGATTTAAGTTTATAATGTTAAAAGTTCACTTTACGTTAGTGTTTATTAACCAATTAATCTTTAAAACAGGATATCAATTATTTGGCTATAAAAAAACTTAAAATCAATATGTTTATGGAGCATTTTCTCTACAAATATGAAGATATTAAAATGCTAATATAAAAAGTAAATTATAACCCTTAGTATGTGAAGAATCTTAACTTTTACTACAATTATTTTTCAATTCATTTTTTCCTTCTATATGTTTTACAATGGAACAATTAGCTCTCCACCAAGCTCTCGTCTTCTTTCCTTTTTGTCACTTATGTTAAACATTTTTAAATTTTCAGTTATATTGAATAATAAACAATAAGTTTTTTATTACCTTTCTGTTATTATTATCTGACCTTTTTTTTTCTACTTACTCTCTTCTAATTGGAGAGTCTTTTATCATTTTTCTTACTTATATTAAGTTTATAGCCCCACTAGCATACGATTTATAACCCTTTGATGTTTTGAAAAATGACGCAATAGTAGCACTTTATTAATAGTAATATGTTCAGACTTATTAACAAATATAGTAACGTTAGTGTATGCCTAATTCTTATAGGTTCAAATAACGTCAGTGTATGTTCATATTGACATTGAACAATTGTATTATACTAAATACAGAATCGTCGTTTTCTTAGGATGATAACAATATACTACAAGAAAATGAAGTACAAGCTAATATTGTCCTAGAAAGAAATGAAGACTATATCGAGGTTGAATTATATGACAATGATGATACTTTGGATGAATATAATAGTAATGAAGAGTCAAATCATAGTGCAATTAATTATGATAATTATCAAGATCTTGATCATGATAATTAAAGGTAATAAAAGTGTTCTTTATATTATTTGAAATGTAATGTTGGTAACATTTATGCTAATGTGGATTGTTGATGTTTGACTTATGTTAATGTGTATTGTTGATGTTTGACTTATGTTAACGCAAATTGTTGATGACTGAGTTATGTTAATGTGAATTGTTGATAATTGAGTTATGTTAACTTGGATTATTAATGATTGAGTTATGTTAATGTGGATTGTTAATGTTTTTGTTATGTTAATGTAGATTGTTGATGTTTGAGTTATGTTAATGCAGATTGTTGACGTTTGATTTATAGATATCCAATATAATGGCACATAGTAGAAACAAAGGAAAGAAGGTGACAAGTATCGAAATTGTTCCTACCCAACAACAACTAGATCAATCAGATCATAGCCATCAACAACAATTGATCTCATCCACCAATGAAGCAAGTCAACAATAACCTCCATCTGCCTTAACTAGTACAGAGGGACTGCAGGTTTGTTAATCTTTAACACCTACAAATAAACTTATGGTCAAATATATATTTATATGTGTAATATGTATTTTCTTGTCATTTTTGATTTGATGTTAGGTTCCAATATCAATATTAAAAAAGAGTTAAAGCTATAACTAGAGGTTGCGAATTGGAACAAATGAATGTTGCAATGAATAATAAGTTGTCAATACAGATTAATACTTCGCAAGGTCGTCCTAGAGAGAAGATCCAATAAGTAAAATTGTCAAGTAAATTGGAGATTATTACGAGAACATAATTACCGTACCTAAAGCATGCTAAGGAATTGAAGGAAGACAACTTGCTTGAAAATGTTTTGAATAAAGATGCGGTAAATTTTCAATTTATTTAACTATATCCAATATTGTTTCACTTATTTTAAGATTAAATACACATTTAGATGTTGTTCACAGATGAAATTGAATATCGTTGATATCGACAACCTTAATGTTTCAAATTATGTCACTTCACTGTTGAAACAAAGGACCAAGGATTATCATTATTGACTGCATCAGTATTACAAATCTTTTCCTTTGGATGTAGAGACAAGGAGACATGTTCAGAAACGGATGTCTCCAGAAAATTGGAGCAACTTGTGTGATTACTGGTCTTCTCTTAACGTTAAGGTTTGTTTTCTTTCCCTTTAAATTTGTTTCCATTAATCTTGTTACACGATTTAACAATTTTTTTTTCTTTATTTAGGAAAAGTGTGAGAAGGCCAAGCTGAACAGAGAAAAAAATGAAAACTCCTTACAATCAAGTCTCTAAATCATTTGTTGTCATGGGAAATGAACAAGTAATTTCCTTATAAGCTATAATTATATCAATAAATACTATCTTATTTATTGTGCATTGGTTTTTTCTTAAAACATAATGAGAAGGAACCACATAGAAAAGAGAGTGATATAATCACACTCTACAAACTCACTCATTATAAGGAAGGTCAAGGATGGATGTCTGAAGAAGCGCACAATAACTATGCAAGTATAAAATTTGTTTAACTATTAAGTTTAGTTATTTAAGTAGTACTAACTAATAATATTTGCATTAAATATTGATTTTGTTTTTTTTAGTTTTAGAATAAGATGCAAGAATTGTTACAAACATCAACGTCTGACCGAAATGATCCAAATTTAAAAGACATTTGTAACAAGGTGCTTAGTATACCATCTTGATACATTAAAGGTCTTGACTTTGGCTCTAGGCCAACTGCTTCATCTTCATCAATATCAACATACATTCAACATTTTGAAGAGGAAAACAAGTTGCCTGAAAAAAGTAAGCCAAGTATGAAAAAATAACTAAATAAATTACTTGGACTAAGTTATGTAAGCAATGAAGATGAAAATGAGCTTGAGTGATTAAACTAATCTTTGTATTTTTTTATTTTGTATATAAGTATTTTTTAAGTTGTAATTAAAATCTTGTGCACGATCAAATTTAATAATATTTTATTTTTTATATACAATGTTTCAAATTTTCAATTATTTTTGTATTATATTTTTGTATAATAAATTAAAATATTAACATCTAAATATTATATACAACAATATGGATTTAAAATGTCACAAATAATTATAATTAACATTGTATAACATTTAGTTAAAATATATATTAAAATTTTGACTACCTTTTACAAAACATAGCTAAAAACATTTGAAAACGTAGCTAAAAACTTTTGACTATGTTTCTGGAAATGTAGCTAAAAACCTTTGGTTACGTTTCTGGAAAGCTATGTTTATGAAACCGTATCTAATAATCTTTAGATATGAAAACTAAGCATAGCCAAAACTTATTGATGACAATTTCTTGGAACGTTGCCTATAGTTTTTTCTACGAAAATAAAGCATAGAAAAAACTTGTAGCAATGATTAGGGAAAAATGTCACGTATAATTTTCTGCTACGGAGATTTGATGTTGTTTTCAATGACGACTGTAAATCATCGCTAATGACAATTAGCAACAATTTTAAAACTTAATAAGAGACTGCATCAAAAGGCTGCTACATGATCTTATCCATGTCTTGCCTTTTTTGCATCATGCTCTAATACCCTCTTTTAGTTGTATGCCCACGAGGAAAACAACTAGGGTAAGACCAGTGGAACCGGGTTTTGATGCTTAATGTTCATGTTGTGTTTCTGAGATAGGAAGAGAAGTTGATTGGAAATGGCGCAGGATAAATGGGAGGCGGTTGGTTCGCACGGAGAAATGGTAATAGGGATAAGAATGAATATAATGATGAATAAAAATGGATATTATTATTATAATTATGATGGTTGGTTAAAAGGAAGAAATAATTACCATTACCATTGATAATAGTTGATTTGTACAAATATTGAGAAATAAAAATTTATTATATTTTAATTATTTATATTGTAATTAATTAATTATAATATATTATTTAATTTAAATATTGTAATTAATTAATTATAATATTTTAATTAATGAATGAATTATATTTTAATTTATTATATTGTAACTAATTATTTATTTATTTTTAATTAATTATAATGTAATTAATTAATTAATAACATTATTTTAATTAATTATATTGTAATTAATTATATTTTAAATTATTATATTGTAATTAATTAATCAATAATATTTTAATTAATTAATTACAATATTTTAATTAATGAATTAATTATATTTTAATTAATTATATTGTAATGAATTAATTATATTTTAATTAATTAATTGCAATATTTTAATTAATAAATTAATTATATTTTAATTAATTATAATGTAGTGTCAGGAATCCCACATCGGACAACTATAAAGGCATTCAACAATTTATAATAATGTGCAAACCTCCTCCTCTTGAGCTAGCTTTTGGGGGTGAGTTAGGCACTTTTAACATGGTATCAGGGCTAGGTTGTCTCGATGGTTTGGGCCTTGTGTGTGGTTGGGCGTTTTTTGACTGAGCGGCCGGTTAACTTTACAGCTATGAAACACACATTGGTAGCCCTTATGAGGCCAATAATGGGTATGTCAGTGAGAGAAGTGAATGGGGGAGTATATCTGTTTCAGTTTTACCATAAGGTGGATATGGACCGAATCCTTGACATGAGTCCTTGGTCATTCAATAACCAGGCGCTGCTAATGGAGAAGCTGGGAGACTTTGATCACCCTTATGATGTCCCTCTCAATCATATTTACTTATGGGTGAAGGTCTTTGGATTGAAGGCGGGGTTTGAATCGGAGAGTGTGATAAAACGGGTAGGAGATGCCATTGGTGAATTTGTTGAGGCTGATCCGAATAACTGTGTGCAGAAGTGGCGTGAGTTTTGGCAAGTTCGTGTCAAGATTGATATACGAAAGCCTATTAAGGAATCAATGAAGCTTAGGAAAGGAGACTCCAATGAGGTGATTACTGTGAACTTCGTTTATCAACGGATTCCCACGTTTTGTTTCTTGTGTGGTATCATAGGCCATGGGGAAAAGTTCTGTTCTCTTTTAGTGCAAGCTAATGGAGCACCTGTTCCTCGCAAATTTGGTCCCTATTTGCATGATGGTAATCGACGTCCACAAAGTTTTCTTGGTTCAAAGTGGCTGCGAGATGAACCAGGTTTCGTGGAAGGCATTGGT
>JAOSBL010000009.1:14119522-14129635 GCA_027568915.1 Erythroxylum roraimae
CAATCAACTCATTCACTTTACTCTCATAACTCATATAAATCTACTCAAATATCAAAGCCATCAAAACTAATCAATTCGTTTCTCATTAATTTTCTTAACGCACAAATTTATCTATAACACAATACATATACAAAAACACTCATTTAATTTCATTTGATAATTCTAAATTCCACCGAAAGTTCGGGGTCCAACACTAGCTATGCGAAGATATACCAAGTCCAAGCTATGTTTGAACTTCTCCATAAGAAATCACTCGGCCAACATATCTATCAGGTTCTCAATTGTAGATATCTTTTATATGGAAAACATGTTATCCTTAATGACATCTAAGATAAAGTTCAATCTGGCATTCATATGCTTTAATCTCTCACGATAGACAGGAACTTTAGCAAAACTTAGTGCATTATGACTGTTATAGTAAACAATAGAGTTTTGCATATCTATATCCAAACTATCAATAAGATCATGCAATCGTATACCTTCTTTAATCCCTTCTATCAATGACACGTGTTCCTCTTTTGATGTAAACAAGTCAACTGGTGATTGAAGTGTTGCTTTCCAACTGATCACACATTTAAATAGGGTAAAGATATAATATGACACTAATCTTCTTCTCAAAAGACTATACTATAATCAAAATTTGTATAACCAACAACACCACTTGTTGAACCACAAGAACTATAACAAGAAAATATTGCTCATACCTCTCAAGTATCGCATAATCCACTTAATAGCTTCCTAACAAGCTTTCCTATAATTACTTATAAACTTGCTTACTACATTAATTGCATATATTAAATATGATCTTGTGCGTATTATGACATACATTAGACTCCTAACTATACTTTAATAAGGAACTTACTTTATCGAATCCTTCTTGACATCTAAACTAGGCAGTGCACTAACATCATCACAAGCTAAATACCTAACAAATTTCCTCATTCTCTACTTATCCTCTTTATTGATATACTTGTGTAGATTGTTCCTCCTAACATTTGAGGACTTATTTACCACTATCCTACTTGGAGTTTTAATTTCAATCTCTACTTTATAGTTATCACCTCGATCCTTTTTACCATTAAAATCCCCAAGCTCCTCCATTTGGCTAAACATAACATATTCATCAAAAGTAGCATCTCATTTGATCACAAACTTTAAAGTTCTATCATTTTTAGTATACTATAGTATATACCCTTTAACTCTAGTAGTATTCCCTAGACATAAACACTTAATTTTCTTAGGTTCCAGTTTACCTTCATTAGCATGAGTATAAGTAGGCATATAACTAGGCCAGAATAATCAAAGGGAGTATCATACTGAATCTCTTGAGGAGTCTTGTAATCTATTATAGTTGATAGAGATCTACTCACCAAATAAGCAACAATATTAACTGTCTTAGCATAAAACTACTTTGAAAGTTTAGCATTTAACTACAAATATTAAGCATATTGCATAAGACTATGTTTGGTTAGACGTAAGGTTTTTAATGGAATGGAATTGTTTATAATAGAATAGAATATAAATAGATGTAATATTAGAAAATTGTTGTTTGGGAGAGATGGAAGGGTTCATAATATAATATAGTGAAATGTTGTTACAATGTAATATATTATAAAGTTATTTATTATTTTACATTCCATCTTAAACCTCCCAAATTGAAGGTTTTTCATTTTAGGATGGAATGGGATGTAATAGGAAACCCTCCTCTTCCATCCCATTCCATTATAAACCCTTCTCTCAAACGATAGAATAATATTACATTCCATTTCATTCCATTAATAAACCCCTAACCAAACATAACCTAAGTGTTTAGTTCATCTGTTATGTAACTCCATTTTACTGTGGTGTATGAAGAACAATGTGGTGCCTTGTTATACCTTCCTTCTTATAAAACTCATTAATTGGCTTATTATAGAATTCCATGCCATTACCCCTTCTAAGTATCCTAAAAGCCTTTTTCTTTAATGCTTTGGACCATAAAGTATCCTTCATATCTCTAACATAAATCGTCTCTTTACCATAGAATATGGTATCAATAAAATTCTCATGTCAATTGGGCAAGAAATACAAAAAGATTATGACTTGATTCTTATCCTTAATTTTAGCCTCAACACCTTGTAAATCTAAGATGATTCAATTAAAATTATTAATGTGATCTTTTATCCATGTACTTTTTATCATGCTTAAGGTATAACAAAATTAGTTTTGATACAAACAATTTGTAAGTGATTACTTCTGATACTTACTTTTAAGTAGTTATCATACTTTTGTTATTTAAAATTTATGTTTTCAAACCAAACATTAACATGCATCATCATTACAAATTTTTAGGAATAAACTAAACTAAGTAATATTCATTTCATTTCATTCCATTCCTCATCTATTCTATTCCTACGAATAACTATTTCCACATAGGTCTAAAATCAATGAACTTTTATTTCCATATATGCATAATGTTAGTGAACTTCTATTTTCATAGATGTTTAAGATCAATAAAATTTTATTTCTACTAAAATTTAATACATATTTCACATTTTACAAATACGCGTTATTTTTATATTTAATAATTTATAAATTATATATTTTAAATCTTTAAACTAAACTTATGCAAGTCGCTTGAGCTTTAATTTATGTGAATATTATCTAATAATCTACCAATGACCTTTCCATTTTACTAACCCTTACATTATTTTATTCATTATTTAATATTATTTTAATAAATAAAATTTTTATTTAACAATTAGGACATTACTAATAATTATGCAATTGTTTCCTTTTTATGTATAAACCCTTCAAAATATTGACACAACCCAAGGTTCCCTAGCATGAGCTAGTTTGGAAGAAAGTTCTATCCCACAAAAGCAATCATCGGTTGGTTAATTATTACAAATCAACTGAAAACTAAGAATGGATGGTGTGGAAGCCCATGAAGCTTTGATTCAAAGTGTCTCTTATGTAAAAATGATAGTGAAACAATTTCACATCTATTTTTTTAGTGCTGTTTCTCTCAAAGGGTTCGAATCCAAAAATAGAATGCAGATTCTAATAGGTCAGCAGAATGTATACCTACTTGAAGAAGGATGGATAATTCTAAAAACTGCTTTATGTTGCATCATTTACTCAATTTGGAGGGAAAGACACGATAGATTATACATAGGAGTAGAAATGAAACTTCTAATGTTGGGGGGCCTCTATTGTCAACTGGATCAAGGAGTTTTTGGTAGCTCATGATACTCAATCTTGAATGAAATGTCTAATGATTATATTTGAGTTGGTATATATGTATATCAAGGTCTATATGACTTAGTGTCAAGCTTGTTCTCCTATCATTGAACTTTTGTTTAAGCTTAGCTTGAGTCAAATAAAATTCATTGATTTAAAAAAAATTACATATACTTTTTTTATTATTTTTGTTTTGAAAAAAAGACTAAAAAAGCTGTAACTCTTAAAAATGATACAATTATCAAAGGTTAGAGTTCCTAGTAAATTGAATGAAATCCTATGTTTAGAAAGTTTGAATTTGAACCTAAATGTCTGAATTCAAAATAAAATAAAACAAATTTATTTTAATGGTTGGTCAAGTAATAAAAAATATTTTTCCTACTGAGTTGGATTAATTTTGTCCTTACTTCGCTTACCTTTTGAACTTATTTGCTCGAGATATAAAAATAAATTGCCCCTTCCTCAAATTTTTTTGGGATTAAAATTTAAAAGAATTATTAATTTTAATTTTCATTGAATTTAAATATCTAAACCTAAATCAAAATTTAATCAAATCGAATTTAATAAATAATTTTCAAACAAATTCGGAGTCAGAACTAATTTCTATTTCTTATTTTGAGCTCGAAGCATGTGGTAAAAGCAGTACGGATGCGTCTGTCTTACCTGGCTACTATATTTCTATCAATTTATACTTGTGGTATTACTTAACAGTAATTAAAAAGAAAACAAAAAAGCAAAAAGGCAGAAGCTGGACCGTCCTTTTAGGTAAAGATTATCCAACAAATTGGGTGAACTTCTCATTCGTGGTTTGACACACTGCCTGTACCAGAAAGAACTAATTAAACCTATAATAGATAACTGAAGAGGCTTTATCAATTTAACAAAAAGAACTTGATCAAAGAAGTATATTCTCTTCTTCTTTTTTTAACATTCATAAATTATTCAGTCTAAATGATAACAAAAGAAGATATTTTGGCCAGTAGGATTCAGAATGCATGATAGGTCTTTTATTAGTTATCATTTAACACGAGACTGCCAAGTCATACAGAACATTTGCAAAAGGGCACTTGAATTTCCTCCAAATTCAGCAACCTTTCGCCATTCGATCCGATAAACGCTGAAGACACCAAGTCACCGTATGCGAAGACAGTGGAACTTGATCCTACAACTTGTCATTCACCATGTAATTGGCCCCAAACCCCCACTCAAACATATTATTCACAATCACATCTCTGTTTGCCTATTTACACAAAGAAGTCACAAATACACTACCTTTCTAGTATATATAATCTAAACGGAATCTCGTGCAATATCAGGGATAACTACATTTATGAATCTGTACATTTTCCTATGGCATGTTTTAAGAGAAAAGAGAAAAAGACATTACGTACACAATGGATATATAGCTTTGGTGGAACTTTCCGACACCAATCCTCCAGTAATGTAGTTATTTACAATTGAATGGTGCACATAACTGCAGTGTTGAAATCCAAAGGGCAATGAAATGGTGGCTTTGTAGTGAGTGATCTCCACGATTTCTGCCTAGGATTGTAGATCTGGATGAACAGAGTTCCTGCCCTCTTCAGCTGTCGTGACCTTCTAGTTTCTATATGATCAACTGCTTTCAAAGGTGTCATTACATGTAACTCTCCATCCAATGCAACAAAGCCAAATGAAGAGTGGAAAGGACCCTTTCTTGGTACACTGGACTCTCTGTCCCAAGAGTTTGCGGCCAAGTCATATCTGCAATCCATAGACATCAACAAGGAAATTTGTAGACAGACCAACACAACAGCTGTAAAATAACTCGCAAGCCCTATCAAGGTGAAGAAATGCTGAATCAAATGTATTCAACTGTTATCTGGCTTTTCGAACAAGTATGTAATGCCTCTTTCATGCACGGAGATTATGCAAATAAAAGATTTGCCTTCCCTCCCACAGAAGAAATTATAGTGATCCTGTCATTTCCTATAAAATCAACTTTCCAGCATAGGATCATTTTCTCTGGTGTTTACTCAGTATCACTCCAAGCTTGCTGAACGTTCTATGTAAAACTATTGATCAAAACTGAAACAGTTTTTGTTACCATTATCCCATGTAAAGTTGATGATGAAGGCCACAATAAACGAGTAGTCTCTTATGAGTTCATGCATCTCATGAATACTAGCACAAAAGGTATAGCTTAAAGAAAGGGTAGTAGATAAATAAGGAGTCAAACACTGGATAGCTTTATGAACGTTACAAAGATTTAATATGTAATGCAAATCCCAACAGCCACAGAGTGTGTAACAGTGAATTATGGAACTAGAAAGCACCAGAAGTTAAGTTGTCTAATGTCTACATTTCCTAGTAAAAGGTAAAATAACAGGCAAATGCATAAACAAACTAACAGAGCGGTCAACTGACACTCACCTGAAAATGTCATTGTTATCGAGCATAAACACAGCAGGCCGGTCCCGATCAAAATCCTCCTCAATAGTAGCAATCTTTCCGAGCCTGGCTCTCTCACCATCTTCCCACATATCCCCAACCTCCCTCCACTTACCACACCCATTCTTCTTCACATCCATAACCACTGCATCCTTATAATACTCATCTACAGGAAACACCCCAGAAATCGTCCTCGACTCTCCATACCCTCCCATCACCCAAAACTCCCTCTCCTCCACCATAAACCCCACGCACCCCGCCCTGTATCTCGGCAACCCGTCGACCGCCACCCACTCATCTCTCTCCACATCGTACCTCTCCACCGAACTCATCCTACTCCCCGCCGCTCCAAACAGCGTGTGTCTCGACCCCCCTCCCGCCACCACTATCTGCCCCAATCTCGGAATCGCCGCGCATGCGAACGACCCTCTGGGGGACAGCATCGGCGACAGTTGCTCCCACCCGAAACGGGCGAAATCGAACCTGAACGCCGAGGACGAAGGAGATGGGCGGTCTATCGGAAACGAACGCGTGTCGAAGAGTGACCCGCCCAGCACATAGAGGTGGGCCCCGAGAGCTATGGCCGTGAAGTTGCAGAGTCCGTACACGTGGGGGTTGCAGGGCATGTGAGGGAGAGATCTCCAGGCGAGGTTTTCCGGGTCGAATAGGTACGGCGATGAGACCGACGGGTCCTGCGGGAAGACGCAGAGGAGGTGGCTCCGTCGGAGACGGCAGCGGAGGGAAATTAGGGTTTTGGAGGAGAGGAATACATACCAAGACTTGCAGGTGGCCTTCAGGCGAGTCTGGTGGGAGTATGGGACCATTGAAAGTACCTGCGCTCCGACGTCGTTTGGGAGGCCGGGGATTAACAGTAGGGTTTCGTCCATCCAAAACGGAACTGAAACTGACGTCGAGGGAATTTGAGACAAAAATCCAATAATTTCAATCAAAGAGTAGGAGGAGTGTCTCGGGACTTACTCGAACCCACCAAGCTTTTCTTTCTACTCTCGAATCGAATCTCGATTATAGAGAAAAAGAAAAAAAAAACCATCTTCAATCTACAGTTTTATGACACGTGTAGTGCCGGTTATGTTAAGGTGGTTTTGTTCAATTTTTACAGAGGGAGCGAAAACTGTCAAGTGTTCGGTCCGTTCCGGACTGCTGGGATCGACGCCATGCAATGCAATCACGGTAACCCGACAAAGATCGAATGTTACTAACATACACCAACTCCAAGCCAAATGAGCAAGTTTCATTATATTCCAATTGGTTGGGTCGGTCTCGCTGGTCCAAGCCCAACAAGGAACGGCATGTGGGTCGATCGGCCAATTCACAAATGATGACCTAATGGTGACCTAAACCTAGCCGGTATTCCTTATATAAGGTACTATTTCACTATGATACAAGTACGATACTAAAAAACCATGTTTTTCTCTGTTTTCAGCCACCAAAACCCTAACCAAAAGACTGACTTGAGCGTTGGAGGGGCCTGCTGGCAATCAACCCCCGGCGTGCCTTCATTGTTTTGCAGGTATTCCCTAGTTAAAGCTATTCAGATCATGGATCCAAGTAACGGCGTCCAGCCCCAGCAGATTCAGACTGAACCAGTTGGCGCCCACCGTGGGGTCGGGCGTCAGGGCACCACGTCCAGAAACACCCACATCAGTCAGGCGGCAGCAGCCAACCCCGATGTAGCCGTCGTCGCGGCACTTGCGCTACAACGGATGGGTTTGCAATTACCTGCCACCCTCCCGCCAACACATCACGACTCCCACACACAATCCTCCCATCCGAATGATCAGCCACAATCTCAAAACCAAGATCAAGAAGAACAAAGCGTAGCCCCGGAGGACAACGCTGGAACTAACTCACAAAGTGCATATCCTCCGGCCCCACCACAAACCTCCCTCACCCAAAGGCAAATAGAGAAAGCGGCCAATCTATTGATTCGCCAAATCTTACAATCTCAGCCGGAACAACAGCAAACCTCCGCTCGGCAAATTGGTGTAATGGCTGATCGTCACTCTGCTGAAGCCCTAGAAAAAATCGTAGACGACCTAATCAACATGGCCATGAATTCTCGTCCGGATCATCCCTCAACACAGTACAGCTCTCCTTTCATCCCGGCGATCCTGGATAGCCTCCCAACGATCGGTACCAAGATACCAACGCCCGAAAAATATACTGAAAAGACTGTTCCCCTCGACTATTTGCAGCACTTCCAATCGATGATGAATCTGCATTGCGTCCCTGATGCAATTCAATGTAAGGCATTCTGTACAGCCTTTCAAGAAGGAGCTCGGTGATGGTTCAATAATCTGCCCCCGTGTTGCATCACTTGCTTTGAGGATTTTAAGCTGCTATTCCTCAATCAATTTGCTACTAGTAAACGGCCACAGAAGACTGCCTTGGAGGTGATGCAGTTGACCCAAGGAAGGAATGAGAGCTTACGGGAGTTCATCACCCGGTTTAACAATGAAGCTGTTGAAGTCCCTGACCTCACTTGCTCGTACATGTTGGCGGCACCTATGAGCAACACAAGGGATGAAGAATTTAAGAAGTCACTGGCCCTCGATCTGCCCAAGTCTATTCAAGAGATAAGAAATCGGGCGGACAAGTATATCCAGCTCAAAGAAGTGTTGAAAAATACAAAACGTAGAGCAGACGACCGAGGGCCAAGTGGCAGAGCAGATGATTCACAAAAGCGACAGAAGGATCAGTCTAGCTGGAGAAAGCCGATCGATCGACAGGGACAAAGACGAGAATCCTTCACCCAGCTCAACAGGCGGTATGCAGAAGTATTGGCAGCCATGAGAGCAGATAGGGAACCCCTCCGAGAACCCAATAAGTTGAAAACTCCCCTTAAGAAGAGAGACCCTAATTTATATTGCCGCTTTCATAGAGATGTCGGTCATGACACGGAGGATTGCTGGGACTTGAACAAAGAAATCGAACTCCTTATCCAAAGGGGAAGCTGGGTAGATTCTTGAAGTACGAAAAAAATACCGATCGAAATAATGAGGGTAGGACCGATCGGTCTGACAACTGGCAAAAGCCTTGGAGACAAAACTACAGGAACAATGGGGGGAGGCAGAACATGAATACGAACGACTGGCGTGACACGAGAGCACAGTCCAGGGTAAGAGGCGATAGAAATGCAGGACAGCATGATGACCGACCGGTTAGGATCATCAACATGATTTTTGGGGGTAATGCAGTAGGAGGATCGACCGTTAAAAGACGAAAGAGGTATGCTAGGCAAGTCGGTGAAGACTTGTCAGCCAAGAAAAAGAAGCAGAATGACGGGATGATCTCTTTTGACGAATCTGATCTGGATGGTGTTAGCTGTCCTCATGATGATGCGCTAGTGGTCAACTTGAATATGGAAGGTAGCGAGGTGAAACGAGTAATGATCGATACAGGTAGCTCGGTCGATCTATTGTATTACGATGCCTTCAAACAGATGGAGGTACCGGAGGATCGACTACTGCCAATAGAGGGACCCATTAAAGGGGTAACTGGAGCATCAGCCTACCCATTTGCCCGAGTCTTCTTGAAAGTGAAATTCGGACAAAGGCCATGTCAAGTAGAGAAGAACGTTGAATTCTTGGTGGTGAAGTTTGTAGGAGCGTATAATGCAATAATTGGACGAGCCACTCAAAACGCCCTCAGAGCAGTTGTCTCCACCTACTATCAAGCAATGAAATTCCCAACACCTCACGGAACTGGTATTGTTAGGGGTCAGCAAAGAATCGCTCGGGAATGCTATTTGGCAGAAACGAGGACACTTGATGGAGCGGTAGTCCTGACAAGTTCTCTTGATGTGAGAGCCGATGAAGAAACCGAGAGGATGAACCTTGTAGAAGAAACACAGCAGGTCGCATTGGATGAAGAAGACCGATCCAAGTTCACAAATCTAGGTTCTGAGCTTGAAAAAGGCCTGGCCAAAGAAATCACCGATTGCTTGATTCAGAACAGATCGGTCTTCGCCTAGGTACCGAGCGATATGCCTGGAATTTCTCAATCGGTAACATCGCATTCTCTCAGTATCCGAAAAGATTGCAAGCCAGTTAGACAGAAGAAGCGTTGGCACAGCAAAGAGAGGCAAGAAGTGATCGAGAAAGAGATAGAGAAGCTGCTTGATGCTGGATTCATTCGAGAAGTCAAGTACCCTGAGTGGTTGGCGAACGTGGTACTCGTGAAGAAGAAAAACGGAAAGTAGAGAATGTGCGTCGATTTTATCGACCTGAACAAAGCCTGCCCGAGGGACAGCTTCCCCCTGCCCAAAATCGATCAACTAGTAGACTCCACGTCAGGGCACGAACTCCTCAGTTTTTTGGATGCTTTCTCGGGCTATCATAAGATCCAAATGAGTCTCGAAGATGAAGAGAAGACGACATTTATAACCGACCAGGGCACGTATTGCTACCAGGTAATGCCGTTCGGTTTGAAGAATGCAGG
>JAOSBL010000009.1:14142873-14157078 GCA_027568915.1 Erythroxylum roraimae
ATGGGTAGTAAATCGTAAAAATCGATGGATATGGATATGGATATGGGTTGAGTCATAAAAAATGGATATGGATATGGATATAGGTAGAGTAAAACCCGAACCGAACCCTACCCATTGTCATCCCTAGTCCTAACCATTGTTATAAGCCCAATAATACCCACAAGTGGATCTCTTTTGAAAGTTGACGATGGAATTTGAGTTGGCGACCTTCAACTCTTATCTCGAACACTTGAACCATCGAGCCCAACTTGAGATGCCACATTATTAGCCCTTTGATCTATATCATTCCCCCCTTCCTCAGAAAGATTCTTCTTCGAATCTAATAGATCTATATCAAATTCAAAGGGAGAAAGATCATATATATTAAAAGTTAAACTAACATCATAGTCACCTAGAAGATCAAGTTTGTAGGCATTATTGTTCAACCTAGCCACAATTTGGAAAGTGCCATCACCCCTACGATGGAGCTTTGCTCTCTTTAAAGTAGGAAATCTTTCTTTACGCATATGACAGACCCAATCACCAAGTTAAAAAAGAGGCACCTCTTTTCCTCCCTTGTTGGTGTTTCGTGCAGAGTGCTCAATTTTATGCTATATTGTTTCACGCACTTTGGCATGCAACTTTTAGACAAATTCAACTTTCTTGGCTCCATCTACATTTAAGAACACAGAAACAAGTAATGGAGACAATTCCGATGGAGTTAGTGGATTGAAACCATAAATGACTTGGAATGGAGAATAATTGGTAGTAGTGTGAATTGTACGATTATAAGCAAATTTAGCTATAGGTAAATAAGACTCCCAACTTTTCAAATTCTGTTTGATTATGGAATGCAATAGGGTACCAAGCGTCCTATTTACAACTTTAATTTGACAATCAGTTTGGGGATGAGCAGTAGTAGAAAACAACAATTTAGTTCCTAGTTTTCCCTAAAGAGTTTTCCAAAAGTAGCTTAAGAATTTTACATCTTTATCAGACACAACGCTTTGAGGAATACCATGCAACCTAACAATTTCTCGAAAGAATAAATCAGCTACATGCACAGTATTATCATTTGTCCTGTAAGCAATGAAATATGTCATTTTGGAAAAACGATCAACTACAACAAATATAGAATAATTCTTTTGTTGAGATCTTGGTAATCCCAACACAAAATCCATAAAAATATCATCCTAAGGGGATGAGGGAATGGGAAGTGGCGTGTATAATCCATGTGGTTTAGATGTTGATTTATCCATTTTGTACTCAATGCACCTTTCATAAATTCTTTCAACATCCTTTTTCATATTAGGCCAATAAAAATGTTCTTGCAACACATCAAGATTTTTAAGAATATAAAAATAACCTATAAGACCACCACTGTGAGCTTCACGTACCAACAGTTCACGTATGGAGCAATTAGGCACACAAAATTTGTTCCCTTTAAATAAAAGCCCATTATGTCTATAGAGCTTATTAACTGCACCAGACTTACATACAGTGTAAACACTGGAGAAATCAGGATCACGTTAATACAAATCTTTCACATATTCACATCCTAATAACTTAGTGTCTAAAGTAACAAGCAACCCATGCTTACGTGACAATGCAACAGCAATAACATTTTCTTTACCCTTTTTGTACTTAACGACAAAAGAAAAAGATTCAAGAAAAACACTCCACTTAGAATGTCATTTATTGAGCTTGTTTTGGTCATGCAAATAGTTAAGAGATTCATGATCATTATGGATGAAAAACTCTTTAGGCATCAAGTAGTGTTGCCAGGATTCCAAAGCCCTAATGATAGCATAAAGTTATTTATCATAAGTTGGATAGTTCAAACACGCACCATTCAATTTTTTAGAAAAATATGATATAGGCTTACCTCCTTTCATTAGCACAACACCAATACCTATGTTAGAAGTATCACATTCAATTTCAAAAGTTTGCATAAAGTTAGGTAAGGATAATACCGGTGCAGTTGTCAAATCCTTTTTCAAGGACTCTTTGTGCTTCTCCCCATTCGAACTTCACATTGTTCTTTACGAAAGCATTTAGTGAGGTTACCTTAGTTGAGAAATCCTTCACAAACCTGCAATAGACTTAGGTGTAGCCCATTCAACAATGGCTTTAACCTTAGCCTTATCAACTTTGATGTCATCTTTACTCACAACAAAACCCAAGAAATATAACTTCAGGAACACAGAAAGTACATTTCTTCAATTTGGCATAAAGGTTTTGTGAATGTGGAGTGAAAAATACTTGCTGAAGATGTTTAGCAAGCGAACCTACATCTCTACTATACACCAAAATATCATCAAAATAAACCACTACAAATTTGCCTTGAACAGGTCTAAGCACATGGGTCATTAATCTTATGAAATTTGAAAGAACACTAGTCAAACCAAAGGGTATAACCATCCATTCATAAAGTCCGAATTTGGTTTTAAATGTTTTTTTTTCATTTCATCACTATCTTTCATACAAATTTGATGATAACCATTTGTTAAGTCAATTTTCGAAATATGCATGCACCATACAAGTCTTCTAGCATATCATCAAGCATAGGAATGGGGGTGTCGATATTTAATAGTTATTTTGCTAATAGCACGACAATTAACACACATTCGCCAAGTTCCATCTTTCTTAGGTACAAGTATGATAGGCATGACACATGGACTTAATGACTATCTAACCAAACCTTTGTCAAGGAGTTCATCAACTTCACGTTACAGCTCTTTTGTCTCCTCAGGGTTGGCTCAATACATTGGTTGGTTAGGAATGCACGAACCAGGTAGAAAATCAATTTGTACTCGATTCCTCGAAGGGGTGGAAGCCCCTTTGGCATCTTCTCAAGGAAGATGTCCTCGTAATCCTGCAAAATAATTTAAGCCTCAGTGGGTAATTGGGTAGTTCGTTAGTAGTAAAGCATATTTCTTTATAAATCATGAGTACAAAAGGTGTATGAGTAGAAATAGCCCTATCTACATCTCTCACACTTGCACAAAAGTTGCCTTTTTTCTCACTAGCTTTTGACATTCCACTCTTTCGCTCAACTAATGATTCCTTTTCTTCTCTTTTTGTGGCTCACCTTGTCTTTTTTTCTCTCTCTTCTCTCAATTTGATTTGTGTGCCTACAACCTCTTTAAGGGAAAGGAGTTTCAAAGTACATGTCATACCATCCATTACAAAAGAGTACTTATTAGTATATCCATTTTTATTCATACGTCCATTAGACTCCTGTGGACTCCCCAATAATATGTGACATGCACTCATAGGTATAACATCACAAAGCACCTTATCTTGATACTTCTTAATAGACAAATGAATAAGTGCTTGGCATTTTACCTTTACCTCACCTCTATCATCTAACAATTGCAACTTGTATAGATGAGGATGTTGTATAGTAGGTAGTGATAATCTAGTAACAAGATGCTCATTAACACAGTTACTACAACTACCTCCATCAATAATCACAAGGCATACCTTATAATTAACTAAACATCTCATATGGAAGGTGTTATTGCATTGCTCATCACTTGGCTCAGGTGACATTTGTGTGTTTAAGGTTTACACTACCACCTATGCCTTATTAAACCACTTAGCCTCGAATTCATCAGCAAAGTTGTCCCCTTCAACAACTTCTTTCTCGTCACTTTGAGTTAATTCAAACAGATCATCACACTCATGATCACTAATATAAGTCCCATCCTTCAATAACATATACACCTTTTAGTTAAGACATTTTGATGCTATATGACCCTTACATAGACACGTAAAGCATGTGACAGGTTTTAGCTGGTTTCGGTTTTGACCTAAGTTTGAAGAACTAGCCTTAGACTTAGAAGGTTTAAAAGACATTTTTTTATTAACACTAGGGTTAGGCAGGTTTCTCTTAGCTCCATTGTTTCCCCATTTATTTTGCTGCCAATATACATTGTTAAGTCGAGCTTTTACATTAAAAGAAGAAGTAGAAGCATTCTCCTTTATATGTTTCTCAGCAGCCATGGCTTTCTCTAATAAATCATCCATATCAATGTACCCTTGCATCTCAACACTCTGGCGAATTGATTGATTTAACCCTCTAAGAAAATGGACTAAAGCAGTCAATTCATCATCTTTAGTGCCAACTTTCATTTTCAATGCCTCCAACTCCTGAATTCCTTACGGTTAAAAAGATACGGCAATTTTAAGCTACGACACCTAAAAAGGAAACAATTCCTAATGCAAATAAGATTGACTAAAAGTAGTGAATTTCAGCAATATTGACCTTCCTACCAATACGGAAACAATAGAAATAGGCAAGTAAGATTCTTTCTTTACAAGTAAGGTACCTTCCAAATCGGTAATGCCTTTCACAATTAGGAAACTTAGTTTCCAAAAACAACTTCACAAAAGAAAACTTTCCAAGAACACAACTTTTTTTCCTTTTTTTTCAATTTTTTGTTTTGTTTTTCTAAAAGCAAAGGTGGTCGAATCTAAAGAAAATTGCCACGAAATAAAATTGGAATAGAAAGTTGGAAACGTCTAAAGATGAAATTCTTGACATAAAAGAAATCAACCCAAAAACAATTCAATGTTAATTAAAAACTCCAAGCATGCAAATTCAAGAAGCACGAAATTATTCACATAACATGAATCAAGATAACACAGATCTAATACCAAATTGATATGAAATTGGGAAATATAAAAGCTTACCCAAGACTTTTCTTGATTCATCATTTGATCTTCAACTAAGAAGAAGAGAAGAACAAGAAGAGAAGAACAAAGTTTGTTTCAAGAGATTTGTAATCCAACCCTCAAGAACAGGTATAACCTAATTTAAGCAAATTATGAATTGAACGACACAAGATTGAAAGAAGAACAAGAATAAAGACCTCTCTAATTGATGAAACAAAATCAATTAGATAGGTCGCATACAAAGAATGAAAATCGTACAATGCATTCTAGTTATTCAATAAGAATAATAATAAGGATAAACCTCACAAAATAATGTTATAAAATTGTGTCCCCTAGTGATAGTTGAACCTCCCTATATATAGGAGAGGGGTTGACTAAAAATTAGGGAAAAGGAATTACCTTAAACCTATAATTACTTAGCCTGCTAGGAAACTAACTTTTAGGAAACAAGAGACCTTACAGGATTTGGTCAAGGAAACCTACTAATCTTAAATTACTTAATCTACTCAGAAACTAACTTTTAGGAAACAAGAAACCTTATAAGATTTGGTTAATTATCCCTTACAAAGAAATAAACCTACTAATAGTAAATTCGACATGGGCCTTATTTGTCAAGTTGGGTTGGCCTAACTTCTCCAAGACTTATTAAATGGACTTGCTTGCACTCCTTAATTGAAGCAACTTGAGGTTAGGACCCACCTAGTCCCCTACACTGACCAGTCCCAACAAGTGTTACTGGCCAATCACCTACTTCTTTAACTAGGAGCCGCCCAATCCCCTATTCTAGTTAAGTCTACACACATTCTCTTTTGTTTATTAGATATCCACTATATTCATTTAACTATTTTGTTCATCTTTCCGTCTATTCAATCTTCTTTTTCTTAATTATGCTCCTTGATAAGGTGCTTTGTATGGATAAATCAGAAATTTCTCATCCTATTCCAACTATATTAGATGGTTCCAATTGTACTTTGTAGTCCTAACAAATTAAGAGTTTTCTAATTGGGCACTAAGTTTAGCACATTGTCACTGGTGATATTATTAAACCAGTCTGAGGTACTGATAAGACTGATACTGTGAATGACTTCAAGATTAGGATAGCAAAAATCAACAAATAATTACCTAGTTTTGTAATACTTTTACTTCCACTATTTATATTCATTTTGTTGAATTTGATACTTTCAAGGAAATTTGGAATTTTTTATCCAATCGGTACAAAAGTAATAGTTTTTCCCATTACTATTAGTTGCTCACTACTCTCAATAACCTTAAATAAGAATCGAGCCAGTCTATTAATGATTTTCTTGTAATCATTCAACCCATCTGGAATCAATTGACTTAAGCCAAGATTAGCAATGATAATCTTCTTCTTATTTAATTTTTTTTTTACTCTTTGGCCGAAATATGAATTAGTGTGAGCTGCTTTGTTACATTATGATCCATTACCCACTTTTGATGTTGTTATCAATAAAATTGTATTTAAAAAATCATCTTGGTTTGATTAAATATCCTTCCTTATAAGTCGTTTTTGTAACTCAACCATGCTTCACATCTGGCTCCTCTTTTTGTAAGATTTGTCGTAGCATTGGTTACGTTTTTGCAAATTTTCCTACTATTAAGTACAAATACTATTATAATTATGGTCAAATTTTAGAAAATTGACCAACTTGACCACTACGCCTTTAGGAAGCTTCTAAAAAGTCCAAATCTTCCTCTAAGACTAGTTCTTCTTAACTTGTTGTTGTTATTTCTAATGGTTCATCTTCCTCCACTCTTATTATAAGTGATCTAATAACCCTTTTTAGATAGGTGATATCCTTCAGTTCTTCATCTTCTCTTGCCTTTTCTATCACTCCAAATGATTCTTGGCTCTTTGATTCTACTTGTTATAATCATATGACTTCTCAACTCTCTCTCTCTCTCTCTCTCTCTCTCTCTCTCTCTCTCTCTTATCTAATACAAGTCCTACTAATGGTCTTCCTTCTATTCAAACTGTCAATTGTAGTTGTATGTCTAATACTAATATCGGAATCACTACTACCTCTAATCTTAGTCTTCTTGATGCTTATTATGTCTTTAGTTTAGCCTTACATTTTACCTCTATTAGTTAGTTATGTGATCATGGTCTTACCAGTCATTTTTTTTCCTGTCGGTTGTTAGGTTTAGCAATTTTAGACAGGTCAAATTCTAGGAATAAGGCTCAAGATGGGACGATTATTTGAGCTCACATCCCTTAAAATTCGTGTCCCTAGATTGAGTTCTTCTTCCAATGCAATCTATCAGTGGCATCTTCATCTTAGGCATGCATCTACAAGTAAACTTTAATCTTTAGTTTCTAATGGATCATTAGAGTTTTCTAAATTTAATTCTTTTGATTGTTTACATTGTCAAAATGGTTTGCTTTATCTTTTAGTGTTAATAACTTTATATGTGATACTCCTTTTGTATTATTTTATTCAGATATTTAGGTTACGATTCTCAATCCTACTATGACTGGTTATCGATATTTTGTTTTATTTGTTGATGATTATTCTTGTTTCAATTGGACATATTTTCTAAAACATAAATCTGTAAGCATCTTAAGTTTATATTGATTTTGCTACTATGATTAAAACCTAATTTAACTATGTTGTCAAAATTCTACAAACCGATAATGCCACGCAATATCAAGACCTTGCTCTTCTTCAATTTCTCAAACAACAAGGAACTATTATCTACTATTCCTACCCTTACACTTTCCAACAAAATGATTGTGTAAAGCAAAAACACCATTATATTTTACACTTTGTTCATGATCAACTATTTTCTCTGGGATGAGGCTACTCTTACTTATATTTACACCACTAATTGACTTCTTATTCCAACCCTTCATAACCTTTCTCCTTTGAACAACTATTTAGTAAGTCATTTGATTTCTTAAATCTTAAAATTTTTTATTGTGCTTGTTTTATTCTTCTCAATTCTTATGAAGATACCAAACTTAAACCTTATATTCATCTCTGTTATTTTTTGGGATACACATTCAACATAAAGGCTATCACTGTTAGGTTTTTCATTAATTATGTATTTCTAAACATATCACTTTCTGGGAAAACACCATATCCTCTACCTTGTATTGATAGTTCTCTCTCTACTTCCCAACCTTTCTTTATTGACTCCTCTATCAAGTTATTTCCTTCCTTTGATGCAGATCCTTCTATTAAGCTCACTATTTCTACTCCCACTTTAATGCTAAATCATGTTCCTCCTCTTCATCACTCTGGTCAGGTAAGAGAAACTCCTTGCCTTATTAAAGATTATTAATGTTTTTCTACTATTATTTCCTTATATGAACCTTGCTCTTATCATAAGGATATTATTGACCCTCTTTGCAATTAAGCAATTTCTGAAGAACTTCAGGCTTTAGAGCAAACTCACACTAGGGACTTAGTGGATCTTCCTTTTAGCATGACTCTAATCGAGTGCAAATGGGTCTATAAGATTAAAGGTTGATTAAATGGTTATGTTGAGTGGTATAAAGCTTGATTAGTTACACTTAGGAGTGTGGTATTAACTATAAAGAAACATTTGCTCTCGTTGCTCTTTTAACATTTATTTAGAGTTTAGTAGTAGTTGTTTCAATAAAAAAAATTGTTCTCTTTTTGAAATGAATGTTAAAAATGTCTTTCTCATTAGGAATCTAGTTGAAGAGGTCTATATACACCTCCTCCTGGGTATTCTCATCCCTCATAAAAATTTTGTCTCGTTTATCATGTAGTAAATGGTCTTAAGCAAACTCCTCGTGTTTAGATTTCCAAGTTCTGTTCTATTATGAAACAATGTTTCTTCACTTCTAGTTCTCATAACTCTATTTTATTTATTCGTTGGATTACCAAAGGTGTTGTTCTTCTTTTATTTTGTGTAGATCATTCTAAAGACATTTTTAACACGTAATAATATCTCAATCTATATTTTGAGATGAAAGATTTAGGATCACTTAGCTATTTTTTTGTTCTTGAAGTTTCTTTTATTTCTAATGGCTATTATTTTTCATTGGCCAAATATGATTTTGATTTGATTTCTTGATTTGTTATTACTAATTCTATTAGTACCTCTGCACCATTAGATTACAATGTTAACTCTATTAAATGGAACACTTATCCCTTGATCCTACTTTATATCGACAACTTGTTGGTAGTCTAATTTATCGTATAATGACTCATTCGAATATTGCTTATATTGTCATATAAATAGTCAGTTTATTGCTGCTCCTTGGACTACTCACTTTACTTTTGTTCTTGATATTTTGTGATATGTCAAAGGCACTCTTTTTCATGGACTTTATTTTTCTAATCATCCATCCTTAGTCTTATTTATATTCTAATGTTGATTGGATTGGTGATCCTACTAATTTTCATTTCATAACTGATTACTACTTCTTCTTGGGTAACTCCTTTATGTCACGGTGGAGTAAGATGCAAACAATTGCACCTTGCTCTAATACAAAATATGAATATCAAGCACTTACTGATGCTACTTTTAAACAGCTTTGCGCCAACTAGTTACTTGATGATATGGTTGTTACATATTCCTCTCTTACTATTTTGTACTGTGATAATTAGATTGCCATTAATATTACAATGATTTCTTTTATAAACAAACATAACATATTAAAAATGATTGCCATTTGTTCAATAACACCTTCAACGTGGCACCTTACAACTTCTTGATATTTCTTCAGTTAATCAAGCAACGAATATTTTTATTAAATCTCTTATCCCAAGTCAATTTAATTTCTTACTTAGAAAACTCAAGTTGGTCTCCAATATCCCATCTTGAGTTTGAGGGGGTGTTAATGTGCATAGATTTAGCCTTATAATTGTACATTGATTTAGCCTTATAATTAGCCATTCTTTTTTCTTTAGACTATGTACTTGGGTTTATTATCCACTAACTTTTGTTCCTAATTTAGCCTATATATATAAAGACTCATTGTACTAAATACATACAAGACAAATGAAAAAAAAACTTTTGTAATATGTCAATCTAGTTCTACTAATATATGATCTACATCCACAAGTATAAAGACAAATTTCTTTTATTATTATGAAAAGATGATATTGAAAATAATAGGAAAAAAATTCTCACCTTATATAACTATCAAGTTATGTGTATATTAAGAAGAAGCTTAAAGATAATAAAATTTTATTTTCAAAGATGTCCAAGGTTAGTGAAATTACATTCTTGTGCATTCTCATATTAGGTTTACATATAAAAAGTCTAAATACATTGAAATTCTATATCCACAAATGCGTAAATTCAATAAAATTTTATTTTTGTGTATTTTCAAATTTTGTGTCACAAGTCTATTGCCTAACCTACTCTTGACATCTATGTCAGCCTACTTTTGACTTCTCAGTCTCTCCAACTATAATGAGTCTGGTGTCGATCCCATAGTCCCCTCCAGTGCCAATTTTTCTTATTTGATTTCACACTCCTCTACTATTGAAGGCATATCTCACAATGTTTAATGAAATGACTTCAATACATAAAAGAAGTATAAACAATATTTCACTTGAATTGAATATTATAAAAATTGGTTCAAGTTTAACTTTGTTTGTAATACAAAAGAAATCATATAAATATAACGCTAGTCATTATTTTAATTTATAAATATATTGACATACATTTGTAACCCTAAAATCTCATGAGTTTCATATTAACAATTTAACAGTATTTTAAGCATAATGCTTAGCTTCATGAGTTATAAGAGAAAATATAAAAGTTTACAAATTAAAGAATGTGCATCATCCCTTAATAAAATGTTAGAGTTCTCAACACACCCTTTGTATATCTACTTGTATTTATATGATAAATAAAAAAGGAAATTGATCAACTTTTAATTTTATGTATTTGACAAAATAATTTTTAATATTTTAAAAAACTTAAATGAACAATATTACCTAAATAAAATAGATTTACTTTTTTAAATAAAGCTTTTAGAAGGTAAAAGAAATGTACTAATCAAAAGAAACTAGTAGGAGTGTTATACAAAGTTTTGAGGGTTCTACCATTATTGCTAGAGAGGGGGTAAAATGGGTATTTAAAAAATTCAAAAACTTTTCAATCTAATTTACTCAATTAACAAGAATTAATATAAATAAAATGAGAAAATTTTTTATTATAAATTAATTAAACAATTGAACAATAATTTAAAGAGGATAGGAAAGAGAGAATGCAGATCGATTTATAATGGTTTGGTTGACAATCATTGCCTATGTCCAGCCCTAAGACTCTTTTTGGAATTCTACTATAATTCTTCTTTTAAGGCGAAGAATAACCTTTGTATCATCTTTCTTCATAAAGAGTAACACTTCTTACAAACTTCTTTCAAAGTGAAGAGGAACCTTAATTCCATTTGGAACACTCCTAAGTATAATATTCATCACCTCAATAAAGTATCACAACTCAAAAATATCTCTATTATTCACTTGATTACTCCAAAAATGACTCACTCATATAAATATGAGACAATGATGCTTAAATAATTAAATAGTACTTCGAAATGTGTGTATAAGACAACCACAACCTCCTTGATGCTAAAACCAATTAGAAAATACCTATTTATAATGTTTTGGGACCCCTATTAGCCATTAAAGCTAATAACTAGTCATTACAATGACTATATGCAATGTATTAGTATGTATTAAAGGCACTAGATTCACTAGTCATTGGAACATTGGTTCACTAACCTGGCAAGTTAATCGACCAATACATCAACCAATATTACAGTAAACACACAATTCATCAAATTTAACAACTTTAACCTATACCGATCAACCACTATCCTATACAGATCTACTACTCACCTTAAGAACATGATTTTATCACCTTTAAATGCTCAAACTCGATTTAATTAAGCAATTATAAATTAAAATTTCCAAAAATTTTCCCTAAACTTTGTTTGAAATATTGAGAGATTTTATATTAAAAACAAAAGCTTCGATGCCTCTTAATGAATGGAAAGACTCTTATAATAAAGTCAAATGAAAATTTTATGTATGGTGAGCTTTTTATATCATCAAATTAACAAAGTGAGATGACGAGTAATAATAAAAATGTAAAATGACGTTGATAAGCGCTAAACCTCTTTTGTTTTTAGTTTGGACTACATTTTGTCAATTGCAAACTTTTATTTCTCTTTTTCAACTTCACGCACTTTCTTCTTTATTTTATGGCTTTATTTTGTTCTTATATTGCTTTTCATCAAAATAATAAACTCATTATTAGTAATTAATTTTAATTATCATAAAAACACAAATTAGAACCTCCTTTGGTTCAATAATTATTTTATTTTCATAAGGATTAAATCATATAATCAAATGGAATTTAAATAAAATAACATCTCTTTTAGAGATATAATTAATCTTCAAAGCATACTAAACTAGGTTATGTCAAAGGTGAGAATTTTACTACAAGTTGCAATGTTGGGGAACAAAATTCTAGACTATCAATGAGTAGGAATAATTGAAGAACGTGAACATATGAATTAACTTCCACTTTATAGAGAACAAAAAAGTTATTACGTAGGGAAACAAAATGAATGTGGTTTTTATTCTAAAGTTTTTATTTGATTGTCAACTACAGTATAAATTTTGACTTTAGAAATTCTGCTAGGGAAATATGATAAATATTTTCGAGAAATAAGAGGTGGAAGGCAGCCATTAAAATTTTTAAGCAAGAGAGGTTTGAAAATTAAAGACAATTATGTTACAACCATATAACTTTTTCTTCTTTAGAATTGTTAAGGAACTAGGAAGGGAGGTCTAATTTGATTCGGAGAAGAGCTCTTAACTCTTCTAATGGCCATCTCAAAGATTTATAAATAATGGTTTGAATTTTGAAGTAAGGTTGATATGTGCTTAATTGATTGTTTAATTATTTCATTACACTTAGCGATTAACGACAGGAAATTGCTTAAGAAACTCACTTTGACACATGTGATTTTAGGCACATGTCGGAAGCAAAGAAGTTAAAGTGAGTCGAAACTCTATATTTTGGCCATTTTTTAAAGATTAATTTTTACTTGTCTTCATGGAGCAAGAAAAAGAAAATTAAAAGACAAGAAGAAAAAAATGCAAAGAACAGTGAACGAAAATGGACAGCTGGAAAAGAGATAAAAACGACAGTGAAGCATGAAGAAAATGAAGACCATATCTGCGTTTCACGCAGATGAGGAGTGCATTTCAAGAGGGAGCAGATGCAAGGGTTTTTGTGTGAACAATAGTGTGGCCAACATACTTATTCGTCACATCAAGAACAGTGAGGGGCGTAAGAGAGCTGCGTGAGAGAGTAGCATTAGAGAGGAGTGAAAACGTGAATAGTAACGTGACCCAAGGAGTTTATTTGTCACATTAGTAAATAGTGAGAGAAAATAGAGAAGAGAGCTACGTGAAAAAGAAGAGAGGGAGGCGCACTGAAGAGATTTGAAAGGGTTTTTGTCTTAGGAGACTGAATGGGGGCTGAAGTATTTTTTGGGAGAGATTCATGGTGAGCTAGATGTCCCGACGTCGAAGGAGACATTGACGCTAACGACCCGAATTAGGTATTTTTTATTGTTTTGTTGTTTCTTTTTCTCATTAGAAATTGATTGTGTTATCCTATGTTAATTGATTTGGGTATTGTGTATGGATAATCAGATTTTCGTTATTGTTAAATTATTTGTGTATGAACCCATTGGGTATAATGAAAAAATGATTTTAATGCGTTCATTAAATTGTTTAATTGCGCACTCATTGCTAGAATTTCGATATAATTCGTAATTATTATATTGAAATTTATGTGTAGCGATTAATGATTCGTAATCATTAGGGATAACATGGCATAGGTTAAATGACGCATCGTATGTGATTGTTGCCTTGATTAATTGGTTTTCCTAATTCGTAATGCTACTGCCTAATTAAATCTAGAGATTGTATCCTAAGTTATTCAGTGGTTAGGTTTAATTAACGATCATATCTTGATTAAACAAAACCTAAGGAAAAACTCAGGTTGATTATTAACCCACGATTAATAGTTGCTAGGAGAGGTTTGAGAAAAACAAATCAATGAAATATGCTTAATTAAGGTGTAGGCCAAGATTGAACCAAACAACCGGGTCCCTACCAAATTCCCCACTTTTATCATTTTTTGCATGTTTTCTTTCATTTTGTTTTTATTAGTTTAGTTTCATTTTATTTTCTTATTCTAAAAACAAAACCGCCCAGTTAAACCTAAACATCGGTTAATTTCATTTCATAAACTTTACACACACTCTGTAACATCCCACCCCCGAGGGGAAGGGTAAAATAGTCATTTGGCTAGGGATGATCGTGATTAGGACTGATTTGGCATTGTTATGCATACTGGTATTGGTCAACAGTGAATTTGTGCACATGAAATAACTGTACATGCATTCATGATTATTTCCCGGTATTGGGCCTAAATGGACTTTATTGTGACTAATGTGGAATTTGTGTTTGAAAAATTTATTGGAGTGATCCATTGTGTGTTTTACATTTTATGGGA
>JAOSBL010000009.1:14168760-14187951 GCA_027568915.1 Erythroxylum roraimae
ATCAAAAATCATCTCATTTCGATAACTAGAGAAAGAGTTATGGCAAAAACACCGAAGCATGTTCAATGTAACATTTTTCAACTTTTAACTTCCAACATTCCACATATAATAGTTCTAACTTTCAATAACAATTTGGGATCCAACAGGCTTGCATATGAACATTCACAAAAAATTTTGATATGTGCTTTTGTTATTGGAGCACAAGGTTTACCCTTAATTACATTTTAGATTACAACATCTAAACTAAAAATTTACGTTTAATAGCTTTAAAATTTGACACATAAGTGAGAGAGCCTAAGAACTTTAGCCAACACTTTAACAATGATCCTTTACAAATAGCTACGTGAACTATAAAAAGGATCATTTCCATTAACAAGTGTTGTCGTTTCAAAGCTGGACACTTATGTAAGCATGAAATTAGTTCCACTTAAGTACAAGCCAGAAATCACTAGGATAATGTTTGCACCAACCCAGAAAAGGTTAAATGACAAAAAAAGGAATCAGTTAAACCACAGCACATTACCAGACCTCAACTGCTGAATGTTTGATAAACACCCTGCATATAGGAAAGGTCTCATTCATCTAATAAATACAAGTATTAGTATATAAGAAGTATAACTGTGAATAAAAAAACATGTGAAGAACACACAAAATCACCAAAAACCTATTAAAGTTTAATAGTGGTGATAATATCAAAATCTTTTGGCACTCTTTTCAAAATTAAATCTCTCACACATCCACCCACTAAGTAGATCTTCTTTCTTGCACAATTCCTTAACTAAGTAGATTTTCTTGCACAATGAAAAGACAACCCAAATTGCAGTTGTAAATAGACCTTCTTTCTTGTTCAACTCAGTTCTCCAAAATGAGAACCTCAATTTCTTGCTGCATACAACCCAGACAAAATAGAAAAGAGCAAGGTCATCTAGGCACTAAAATGGTAATACCTAAACAATTAGTCAAAAACTAAAAGTGGGTATCAATAAAAAACAGATTTTGAAGCAATAGTCACCATCTTTCTTTCTATCCAAACAACGAATTGGTTGTCACTACCTGGGGAATGAATTGAAAAAGAACCCAGCAAATTAACACAGAGAAGAAATGAAAGGACTGAGTGAAAATGAATCATTTTCATTAATTACCTAAACTATACAGTAAATGGGTACCTGAAAATGCAGCGAAGATGATGTATTGGCGAGAGCTTGGAACACAAGGATGAGGTTGGAGCATAACGATTGGAAGGTGACGAGTGTAACATGACGAGGAGATTGGAAACACAAGGAGTTGGAAATGGAAGGAGGACGTTGGAGGAAGCTCAAAACGTGAGAGAGGAGGACGGTGGAGGATGCTGGAAACACGAGAAAGCAAGATGGTGGAGGAGGCTAGAAATGCGAGAGAGGAAGATTATAGAGGAGGAGGCTGGAAAGGTGAAAAAGGAGGACAGTGGAGGAGGCTTCAAAGGTGTGAGAGAGGAGGACACTAGGACACAGATATTAGGTTTCATAAATAATAAATCATCATTTTCGTTCATAAACACTGGATTTCGCTACACTTTCAATAAATTGTCGCTAACCTTTATTACACCTAATTGATCGTTTTAATTTTCCTTTGGTGACGATTGTAGAAATCATCGCCAAAGGCCAAATATTGGGTGACGTTTCTTCAAATCTGTCACCAAATTTGTTTATTTGCTTGACCTTTAGCGACCATTTCTAAAATCGTTGTCAAAAGATTAATTTTTAGCGACTATTTTTCTGAAATCGTAGCTAAATGTTAACATTTGTTGGCGATTTTTAAAATCATAGTGTAAAAGATCAAAAAATCATCACCAAAAGGTTAACTTTTAGCTATGTTTTGGAAAATAGTGGCAAAAAGTCGATGATTTTTAAATCTTTTGCTACGTTTTTAAAATCGCAACAAAAAAAACTGTAGCCTTTTCGTACTTTGTTGTAATGTTTGTTACCTCAAACATGGGGCTGTAAGGAAGAAACTCTCTTTAATGATTACTAAATTAAGCTATGGAATCTACAATTCAGATAAGCAAGATTGTAATTAGATACTGTCACTAGATCACTTGAATAAACTTATTTGAAGAGTACCTAGTTAAGAAGAGACGGTGATGCCTTTGGTTTGGTGAAGAAAGGAAGAGGAGAATGTGGGTAAAATTTTAAGGTTCTTATTTTATTTTTAATAAATTATTAATACATAAATTTTTTATTATGTAAGTGTGAATAATTTTTACAGTAAATTATAATTTTGAATATTTTATTATTATTTTTAATAATTCTGAGCATATTGAAAAATAACATAATATAATATTAACTTTATTTATTTCATGATATCACATTATCGGTTCCATGATGAAGAAAATTTGGAAAATTCCAAAGTTTTAGTTAAGAAGGTTCAAAGTGGGTAAAAACTTAAGAAGGTTCAAAGTGGGTAACAAAGAGAAGGGCATTGTTTTATTAAAACCTATTGACCCAACAACAATTACACCATATTTTCCTGAAATTGAGTCAAAAGACCCAGTCTGGTTAGTGAATTGACTGGCCAAGCCTTTGATTTTTTGTTCTTAAAATTCTCTGTTTGGATTGAACTCTTTTTGTTATGTTTAAAAACCTATAGTCATTACAAATGTTATTTAATTGCTAATCAGGGTCTACCATTCCACTCTTTTATATATATATATATAAGAGGGAGAATAAAATTGATTACACGACGAGTCTAGGGAAACAGATTCTCGACATATCCTCTAAAAGAAGAACATGGCACCCAATGGGTGGAAGAGCAAAATAAGTGGTTCCTAGTGCAAAATGTTCAGCATATGTGGCTAGCCAATCCGCACAGCGATTTCTCTCGTGGTAGATATGACGATGGGCCATCGTCCAGTTTCGCGTAAATAGTTCATTAATACCTTGAACTATGGATTATGGACCTGGGAGCGGCTAAACGACAAAGAGATGAGGTGGATGGCCACTGCCGAGTCTGCTTCTAGTTCAATCCGGCAATAACCTAGGTTCCACACGATCGTGAGTCCTGTATACACTCTCCAGAGCTCCGCAGACATCGAAGAGCACTAGCCAAGATTTTGGCTAAAACTGCCAAGCCACTTGCCTGAACTGTCCCAGAGAAGGCCGCCAACTATAGCCGAGGAGGAAGAACATTTATAAGCTCCATCCGTATTTAACTTGACCCACCCGAGAGGAGGTTTACACCAACCTATGAGTTGCTCATGGCGTTGGCGATGTCCCGTAACAGTGCTTCTTTGCCATACGACTGATTTGTGGATCTGATTTACATATGACAAAATAACAAAAATAGGCTAGGATGACCAAATAAATTGAGCATAAAAAAGGGACCCATTACACCAAGCCCATAAGAACCAACAAGTCGTGCCAAATAAGGTCGACCACTCCTGTTCGAACACTCGTCGGTGGGATTGGAGATTGGTAAAGAGCCATTGGTGGTGTGGCAGAGTGAAGAAGTCAGGATTAACAATGTGCGGAGAAAACGAGCTCCACACTTGGTGGTCTCTAACACAGTCTCACACCGCATGTTGCAAGGATTCTTCAAGACCACAGTGAGAACAAGTTCCATCCATAGTGAAGTGTTTGCATGTCCGATGTTGGTTAGAAAGTAACCCGTCCTGTGCGGTGAGCCAGAGGGAGGAACGAATTTATTGAGGGCCAGGCCAGTGCCATATGGCCTTCCAAAATCCAATCCTACCTGTGTCCTCGTGATCCATTATCATGGAGTACGTAGAAGCTACAGTGAATTGACCTGTATCGAAGATGCCCCAGCATAACTTATCATGCCCTAAGATTCGCTTCGGGGGGAAAGTGCCTGCAATTAAACGGCAAATCGCCATCTGGAGGCAGTCTTGAAAGGCGTCCCAATTCCAATTCTCGTCGGTGTCCACAAATTGATGGACACTGAGGTTACTAAAAGGATCAGTAATAGGTGTGGCAGTCTGGTGAATAAGGGGTCCCACTCCCGCGATCCAGGGGTCCAACCAGAATCGAGTTTGTACACCATCTTCGAGCACCCATTGCATTCCCTTAAGCACGATGTGCCAAACAGACTTAATACTCTTCCAGATCATTGAACCACTAGGTGTCAATGGTGTTGGGGAGATTGTTAGCATCAAAGTTGTACTTCGCTGAGAGAACTCTAACCCATAGAGAATTAGGCTTTTTGATCAGGGTCCAACCTAATTTGGCTAAGAAGGCATCATTGGTTTCACGAATTTTTCGAACGCCCAATCCCCCATCTCTTTAGGTTTATAGACATCCTCCCATTTAACTAGAGGAATCCTCCTGGTGCCATTAGTCGAGCCCCATAAAAATTAGCTCGTAATCATCTCCAGTTCATCACAAAGACGATGAGGTAGCCGGACCGTTTGCATGGTATAACTAGGATTTGCTGCTATAACGGAATGAGCTAAGGTAAGGCGACCTGCGAAAGACAAAAGATTGGCAGACCAGCTCGTTAGTCGTTATTGAACCTTGTCCAGAATGTATTGATAATTTCTCTTGTTCACTCTTTCGTGCAGGAGTGGAACTTCGCGATACCTGCCTAAATCATTGGTCTGCGAGAACCCCAATGCATTGCTTAAGCAGCGGGACGATGGGGTATGGATATTCTTAAAGAAATAGCACCAAGATTTATCCTGGCTGATGCATTGTCTGGAAGCAGCACAGAATGAATCTAGGGTATCACGAATCACGTCCAATTGAGCCATTGAGGCTGTGGAGAAAAGGATGAGATCGTCAGCGAAAAATAAATGAGAAAGTGGCAGCCCAGTTTTGCTCAGTTTGATAGGCTGCCATCGGCCTTGAGTAACTGCTTGCATAATTGTTTGCCTTAATCGTTCCACACACAGGACGAAGAGGGGGTCACCCTGACGAATCCCTCGGGAGGGTCGAAAGGCCTCGCTCAGTTCACCATTCCACCTTACTTGGAGGGAAACTGAGGAAATGCACTTCATAATGAGATTGATCAGCGATTCGGGCACACCCACGTCGAAAAGAGTATCTTGGATGAAGTCCCATGATAACTGGTCATAAGCTTTCTCAAGATCAACCTTTATGGCCATCATGCCAGTTCGTTCAGTTTTCCTTTTCCTGGTGTGAATGACTTCTTGGACGATAATGATATTGTCTGTGATCAAGCGCCCTGGGATAAAACTGCAGTGGGTAGGAGCTATTAGAGCGCCAAGGTAGGGTTTAAGCCTACTGACAATGATTAATAGACGTGGATTAATAGACCGGTCATAAAGCAATAGGCCGGAATTGTTTAATAGACGTGGGAGACGGGGTCTTCGGTATAAGAACCATTATGGTGCGGTTAAGTTCAAATTCCTAGGCTTCGTGACGAAAAATTCGCTGAAAGAAGGAAGTCAGCGTAGGGCCCACAATATCCCATTGGGATTGGTAGAAAAGAGCGAGGAGGCCATCAAAACTCAGGGTTTTGTTAGGCCCCATACTGAAGAATGTCGTCTTGATTTCCTCAAGATCGAGGGGTCGGTCCAAATCACCTATGGCTGTAAGGGGGAGCCGGGAAAAATGTCCATAAATCAGCTAAGCAATAGGATATGAGCTATCCTTCGTGAAAAGAGTTGCGAGGAACTATTGGGCGTGTCGTCGGATGGTTGGAGGATCAAACAGCACATTTCCATTTTCATCTTGTAAAGAAGTAATCCTCGCATGTCTTTGCTTGGCCATGGTGATGGAATGATAGTATCTGGTGTTCCTATCTCCCTGGCTAATCCATTGGCATTTGGATCGTTGATGCTAGTAAAGCTCCTCTTGGAAGAGGACCTACTCCAGTTCCGTTCGGAGGTGGAACTCGAGTTCATGGAGAAAGCTGGAGTCTGCATTTTCTAGTTGTTGTTGAATTCCTGCGAGACGGGCTAGGAGACACTTTTTCCTATGAAAAATGCTTGCAAAAGTGGTATAGTTCCACTGTTGTAACTGATTCGCAAAGGATTGTAATTCATGACTGAGATCTGTACCAATAGGGGTCCAGGTCTCGGTGATAAAGTGGTTAAAACCAGCATGTGTCAACCAGACGGATTGAAAGTGAAAGGACCTAATAGTCGGAGGGGGGCCTCTGTTGTTAAGAGTCACTAGGAGAGGTCGATGGTTCGATTTAAGGAAAGGTAAGTGAGTGACTGTGGTGTGGGGGAAAACAGAGTGCCACTCATTCGAATAGAATGCCCGGTCTAATCTAGCGAGTATCTATCCTCTTCTTTAGGTGAATCTAGGTCCTGAAAAGCCTAAATCCTGGAGCTGGCAGCTTTGCACACAGTCACGAAAATGGGGGTTAACTACAGGTTGGAGTCGAGAACCTTCCGTTTATCCGAACTCTCTAATTTGGCATTAAAGTCTCCACCCAAAAGCCAAGGTCTGTCGGCGATTCTGGCTATTCTCCACAGATTTTGCCACAAATAGGTTTGTAGAGAATAAGTGGGGCTAGCATAAATGGCCGTGAAATTAAAAGACACTCGGTCCCACTCAATGTAGGCATGCACGAATTATCGGTGAGCTAACTGAATGCGCATTGAAATATCCGTTCTCCAAAGTAACCAAATGCCGCCCGAATATCCCTCCTCTTCCACTCGGAAGGAATGGGTAAAGCCCAAACTCCTAATAATTTTCTTCGCTCATGCCCCACTAATGCGAGGCTCCACAAGAACAATAAGGCGCGGTTGATGGGTCCTTATGTAGTTTTGGATGATAGGCTGGAAGGTGCGACTCCCAGCTCCTTGATAGTTCCACGTGAATATAAACATCAGAATCTATAAAGAGTATTTAATCAGTCTGCGAGATGATTGCCCTAGTGTCCATCCCCCGACCCTGGTCTGTCATATTGTCTTATGGGGTCTCCAACATTTGAGTATCCGACTCTACAGTCATTGTTGTATCTGAAGTTGTGAATTTGTTGAGATCTGGTAGGCGCGGAGGGGATATTTGGTGCATTAGACTAGATGAGGTCAAAGCAAGGTGAGTGTGGTCGACCTCCTCCATTTCCTTACAGCCCAATTCCGTATTGGTGGGTAACTAGACCGAATGATCTTGGATTGTGACGTCAACGTGGGAAGGTGTGAAAAGGGCCACATGGTCCATTAATAGGCTTTGGGTTGTTGCTGGGAGAGGCTTGGATGAAGGCTTGGGCTGCAAAGGAGGCGTGGAGCCCAATTGAGTGATCTGCCTAGCTGAGACGAGCAACATCGTTTGTCGCTGAAGTTGAGTGTGCGGGGTCATTTTGTGGGAGCTGTGGTTGGTTCCACATCGTCCTTGAGATGACAACCGTTTCATGCGAGCGTCTTTAAGCTGGGATTGAGCTAGGGATTTGGGGGCACTTTGAAGATGACGCGGCGATTGGAACGTTGGAGGAGCATGGGTCATCTCATCTGATGGAGGTAAAGCTGAGCCTGTCCCTAACGGCTCGTTGTCTGCCAGAGCCATGAATCGCGAGCCTCGTGATTCGACGTAAGTGGAGCCGTTGGTGGATGCGAGACGTTAGGCCATCGGGGTCGCTGGTTGCTGGCGGGGGCAGCGAACCACCTGCATCTAAGGACTGTATTCATTCTGTTGAAGACTTGCCAAGGAAGACACATTGTTGTTGTCGGGTTAGGTGGGCAACACCGGGTCATCGGTGGGTTGCGCAGTCGCCAGAGCTACAGCTGGTTTCGAGGGGCATGTGTTGGCTTCATGCCCGACCCGCCTACAGGAGATGCAGATCTGTGGGAGCCCGTCGTAAGTGACCTTTATAAGCTCACCATCCAGTTCAATGAAGCGCCGGAGCGGGGAGCTGAGATCGACATCGATCGACAGCTACCCTAGTGAACTTTCCCCGTTGGGTGAGTTGAGTAGTGTTATCAATTTTCACCGTTCAACCAACAAGGTCCCCTAGCGCAATGAGGATCGAAGGATGATACCGTGCTACTGGGAAATTTAGGAACCTCACCCATGCCACGACATGCGTAATTTTCCCAGAAGATGGCCTGAATTCGGGGAACCACGGCTGAACTGATAGTGCATTTCCCGCGATGATCCAGGGCCCCTGGGTAAGGATTTGCACGTAGTCTTCTTCCTCTCTGAAGTTAACAAGGTAAAATTCATTTTCAATGTTTACTATTTTGATTGGGCCCTTTAGTTTCCACAAAGAAATTAGGCGAGATTTTAGCATATTGAAACTGATAGATCGGCCGAGGGGCTTAATAATAACCGCCTTTGCCCAGATTCCGTCTAATTTTCCTCGGAAGGTATTGGAAAGTTCTAAGCCCAGGCCAAATTTTTCTTGAACAACAGAAATGTCTCCCTCGGAAATTTCAATGGGTTCCTCTTCAGGCCATTCCATGGTATGATCTATTCTGCCTGTGTCTATATGACCAGTTACTACCGCACTGTAGCTTAGCGCTGTATTCTATGGAGCGGGCTCAGGAGGAGGGGGATCTTCATCCCTCTCTCGGATGTGGACTTTTTTTATCGGTTGTCGAACAGAATAAGAAGAATTGCTAGTAGTTGAGTTGAGTGCATATGAATTTAGTGCAGGTTGGTTTGATAGCAGTGCATTTGAGAGCATTTTCTTTCCTTTGCACTTGATGTTTTTAAAAGAAAGGACCAAGCAAAAGTTATGATCAAAAGGAGGAGGACTGCTTTAGCACACGGATTAGTATGACCAAATCATTTGAAGATTAATGGATTAAATGATCAATAAGTACCAATATACAGTACTAAACTGTTTCTAGTTAAGGTATTTGTCAGGATCAATTAAATTTAATGCTTTATTCAAATGAGAGGACCAGGTTCGGTTACATAATTAGTCAAGGGAACATGGAGAGTATAATAGAAAGTATTTTCACTTGGATTTGAAAGGATGAAAGGATCGTATGTATTAAGAAAATGTACGTATGACAATTGCATATCAAGAAAGTTTGATTTATTTGTCATAAGCATAGGGTAAAGGAAAGGATTTCACAGAATCAGCTATATTATTCAGCAGTCCAGCCAATGGCTCTAAATGCAAACTAATAATTAGGTTATTTATCAACTGGTAATTTGAGTTATATTCCAACATGCTCAATTTCTTTAGTTTTCTGATCCAAACCTTTTCGGTTAATAACAGCGACTGGATACTGATCAAAGCTAAAAGATAAATGATTCGGTGAAGAATTAGAAAACGAAAAAGCTACATCACTCACGTACATGTCTCTCCCCCCCCATGCTTAATAATTGTCCATGTCTGTCTGCCTGGCCCCGGCCTTCTTTATTTTTATTTTCTCTCGTCTATAAGGACCAGGTCATGTTCATCTATTTTTTAGTTCTTACAATTCCTTTATGGTACCCTTTGAGATTATATGAATATAAATCCGGTGATGCACTTGGAGACAAAACCTGAGAGAAAAGAAATTGGTCTATAAGAGTGGATTTACATGCATGTTACGTCTGCTTGTGAACTTTTAAACCACTACCTCCACACTTTGCGCTTTTATCTTCCCCAAAGAACAGAAAGGAAATTACAAGCTTTTGTTGATTTTTGGTTTTGATGTAAATTCGGAGCTTTTCTCCTAAATTCGACGATATGTCTTTAGAAGTGCTGTTTTTCTCACTTGAATACAAAACGGCACGCATTGTTGACTGTAGTAAATCAAAGAGTATTTTGTAACTGCCAAATATTTGTCCACTCAACACTGAATATGAAATACAAGTGATTTATCTTATCCTTATGTGTATTTTGTCTAACAGTCAAATATGTTGCACGAGTGTCACTGCTGCCATTTTCCTTTGAAATCTTCTTTTCCACGCTTGAGCTACTCACCAATAAATTAACAATATTCTTGGCCTGCATAGGAAATGAATTTCATATCATTGTTTTTGTATCTTGCCTTATTTTTCAAACTGCCATGTCTTTGTGCAATGTTATTGTTGAAAATTAACATCCTAACATCAAATTATATTAGAATCTTGATAATGCATATAAATAGATTCATTAAATTTTTAAATATTAAATAGATTCATTAAATTTTTAAATAGCTATATATTCACATTTGAATTTTATAGATTATATTAAAGATTACAAAAATTACATATTACGGATTGTCAATTTCATGATAATGTGTATTTCTTTGTGGGCCGGGGTGCTCTCTTACAACAAGAAAGCAGGTTGTAATGGGCTGTCACAGCCGATCGAAACAGCGTTCCAATTTTCTAATAATGATATTACGATTAATTACAACTGTGATATTACTACTACAACTAACTAGGATATTATGACTATAATTATAGCCAACACAAGTAAATTCTTGAAATGGATATATAGATAATAAGTAAGATTATAATTTTACTTGTATTGAGTTTGTCCAACATAACTTCATATAAAAAAAGTATATAATTGATCAAGCCGATGATTTATACCTGTCAATGCGTAGGGGGTGAATATATTAATTCTAAGCCTAGTTGTTAAAGTTGATGAAAATATTATTTATATAAACCAAAAGTGGCATGTAGTTAATTGTCATCACTCGTTATATATCTCGATGCCAGATTCAAATTTTTTGAAACATCTAATGTTATGACAAATTCCTCTTGACAGTGATTGTAATGACATCAGTGGTGATGTTTTTCCCATTAGTAAAGGAGTAACAGGGTTTAAAGAAAGGATAGTTAAAGACAAGTAGACGCTACAAAACTGCATTGTTTCTAGCTCTTCATGTCTCAGCAATGTCATAGCCATGCTAGCTACAAGTTTAAGTTTAGAAATTCCCAACATATGCAATCATGGGTTTGATGGATTATAACGAAACCTTGGACAATTCTACTAAAAAGGAACTTCGAAAAATCAAGCTAAGTATTATAAATAATTGTGATATGTTTAAAAATATTAAATTTTGATAAAATGTTCTATATTTTTTAATATCAAAAACTTCAAAAGACTAGCTGAAAATTTTTAATATTTATATTATTTCTTTTTTTAAAATTCTCAAACATAATGATTCTCACCAAACAGTAAGAGTTTAAAAATTTTGTATAATTAATATTGAGAATAGAAGTTCATTTAATTACTTGAAGAATAAAACAGTCCTAAATTTGTCTTTAAACAAAGTTCCATTCTTTTGCTAAGAGACAATTCAAAACCTAAAAAGAAAGGTAAAAAAGTTTCTGCTTATTTAGGAAAGAGGATCAGTTGTAGCATAAAGTCCATCGGCCTGGCTGCCCAAAAGATACATCAATGTGAAATTGTGAATTATGCTTATTGATCAGATACAACAGGCACCGCACATATATGTATATCCTCAGGAGTGAATCAAACGGAGAGTAAATGACAAAATTACAAATGCTAACATAGATGGAAAGCAACAAGAAGCTGTAACAGGTAGACAACTTGAGGAGAATTATGTCCTAATATATTTAACCATACCTACATATCAAAGTGATGCCGGCTCACACAGAAAAGAACGTCTAGCAAAAATCTAAAAGACAGAGACTTTTCTCTTAACCATTAACAGTGGAAGTTGCATAGGCAATGTCTATGTCCGCTCTTTGTCTTTAGTCTTTTAGCTACAAATTAAGATCTCCTCTCAGTCTATATCTCCACTTAGTCTTTTCACTATATATCACCAAGTAAAAGTTCAAATATTTGCTAGGGAAATTTGTTATGGAAGACTCGAAGAGCTCAAGCGAAGAGACTGATCGGTCAGAGCAAACCAATGATGAGTCGACCGGCACGGGCCGGTCCTATGAGTGTGTGTTTTGCAAGAGAGGCTTCACCACTGCTCAGGCTTTAGGAGGGCACATGAATATTCATAGGAAAGATAGAGCCAAACCTAGGCCTACCTCAGTTGCTTCAGTTTCAAGCAAAGTTGATGACAGTTACAATAGCTTTAGAGCTTATTCTGCAATTCAAAGCTACCCACCCCACTTGCCCATGTCACGTCAGGTGCATATAAATTACCAGACATACTTTCCTCCATCATCTCCATGGGGGATTAGTTCCCAGCGTTCACAACATATCAACGATTCATACGTGGAAAGGCAGCAAATGAAAACATTTGGAGTGGATTGGCCGAGGGGTTTGAGTTTGCAGATTGGTCCTTCGCATGAAGAGAAAGGTGAAGAAGACGGCAGAGAGGCTGAAATAGATTTGGAGCTTAGACTCGGTAATCATTATTAGTATATGATTATAAATATATCTATATATATATATATATAAGACGGTCACTAAGTATTGTTTTATATGTACAACTATGTTTTCTTCTAGTAGTGCTGCAGAAGATGAAAGGGAAAAAGAGTGACTTGATTATTTATGTTGTTTTGCTTGTTTCAATAAAGCTTTAACTTCTTTGGCACCTCTTTGTTGAAACCTTATAGATATGACAGGAGAATGAAAATTATTGATATCAGTAGAGGGAGAAGAGAACTCATATATGAATATATGATTGATCAGTCGGCACTAATTCATCGTAAATTCAAGTTGCGAGATTATGGAGGATGTTCTGGTTCTCCCTAATCCATTGTGTAACCCTAGATTTAGGGTTCTAACTTCTATAAGACGTTATTTGCCCTTCGTAAGTGTTGTCCGATACTGTTCTTCTTCGATTCAGGTTCTGATTCAACTTATAAGACGTTATTTGCCCTTCGTAAGTGTTGTCCGATACTGTTCTTCTTCGATTCAGGTTCTGATTCAACTTATATAGATTTCGAGTGTTTCATAATTCATTAAGATTGCTTTAACAAAACCCTAATGGTGTTTATCTAAGAATCTTAAGATATGCATGAAAAGCACAGCATAAAGAGGCCAACCAAACCACGTCATCTCCATTTACAACAACCTAATTTCTAACTGCTCCAAAACTGGTCTTGTATAAACTGGGTCTGTTCTCTTGATTTCCTCCATCTTGAAAATAAACATTGGTTATCGATTCTGCTTCAAAGAAATGGGAAAGGAATCCTTCTTCCTACTGCAGGAACGCTCGCAAATTGGTCTGAGACTTGTATTGTTGAAACATCACTTATTTACATTGGCAGCACGACATCCTTTTAATTAACAAATTGACTATTTCCCAAAAGCACATCAATCCCCATGTATGTACCTTTTATTAATATTCACTCTGCACTCGCATAGTATATTTCCTTTTGGTGTCCAACTCCATCTCTATGTGCCAAATGCATAAATTCAACAAACATTTCATATTCTTATTTCCACCCAATCTATTTGTATTCACAGGTAGGGGTTGGTATCTTTTTTGATGAAAGAATTTTGCACTAGGAAGTTTTTAGATACAAACAAATGAATTTAGATGGGAGTAAATTCCAAAGCTCAAGTGACTTGATGTTAAGAATTTTGACTCAGGATTTAGTAAGACTAAAATTAACATGGCTTCCATTGGCGCAGTTATTAGCTGGACCTAGGAATAAATCCACTCATGAGTAATGGCCAATCTCCACTGTCTTTAATTTATTTCATAATTGAGCTGAAGTTTGTTCCACATAAAACAAGGTAACAAGTGCTTTCTAGAGAGAATTACAAAGAGAAAGAAAATTTTAAAAAAAACTTTTATTACAAAATAGACATTACATTTATAATAATAACCCTTCATCTACTTAACTTAATTCAAGCACATTAAACACACTTAGCTTAATTATTTATATCCCTAACTTGAGCACACTTAAACCTAAAGTCATATTTATCTTCAAATATTAATCTCATGTATATCTTCAAACACCCCCTTAAACATGACTTCTAGTTATTCCAAGCAAACTTCTAAATACCTTGAAAATATCAAACTTTAGGGGCCTTAGTGAAAATATTCACAATTCGATCTTAAGACTTCACATAATTAAGTTGCATTACCTTGTTTGCAACACACTCACAAACAAAATGAAATATGGTATATATATGCCTGTTATGTTCATAAAATAAGGGGTTGCTTGCTAACAAAATAACTTATTTGTTACTAACACAAACTTTAGAAGGATCTATTTGTTTAAAAAAAAGTTCTTTTATCAATTTCATTATTCAAATTGCTTGAGTCACATAAGAACAAAAGGCTATATATTCTACTTCATAAGTTGACATAGTAGCGCCAATCGATTGTTTCTTTGATTTCTAAGTAAAAGTTGTATTACCTAAGTAAATAAAAAGTTTTCGGTACTTCTTTAGTCATCAATATCTTGAACTTAATCCCTATCTCTAGAACCACCGAGTAAAAAACTATTAGAAATAGAATAATATAACCTAAAAATCAGAAGTACCTTTAGTGTATCATAAAATCATTCTTGCAGCTTTCAAATGGGTTGATATTAGAGCCCCCTATAGTGACTAACTAGTCCAACTCCAAATAATATATTAAGTCTTCTATAAGTTAAACATCTTAATTTCCAACTAAACTTCGATACAATGTTAGATCCACCATTAGATCTTTAGCATATTTGGATAATTTGGTGTCATATTCTAGTAGAGTGTCAATTGGATCACAGCCACTTGTATGAAATTTCTTCAAATTTTCTTTTGTATAATTTTCTTGGAAGATAAAAATCTCATTTTCCATTTGCATAAATTCTATTCCAAGATAATAGAACATGAGTCCTAAATCTGTTATATCAAATTCATGACTCATTGCTCTCTTGAATTCTTCAAATATTTTTGGATTACCATATACAAAAATTAAATTATCCGCATACAAGCTAATGATCAAATTTCCACCATCATTCACCTTTATGTAGAGAGATGTGCATAAGGGATCTTGATAAAAGTCATTTTCTTGGAAATATTTGTCAATTCTACAGTTCCAAGCTTTTTGTGCTTACTTTGGCCCATAAAGAGCTTTCCTTGGTTTCAACACTTTGTCTTCACAACCTTTCACCATATATTATAGAGGACATTGCACATAAACCATCTCTTCAAGATAGTCATTAAGGAAGGCTCATTTGACATTTGATAGGTGCTAATTAGTTTTTATTTTAGAATGATTTTAAGAGTATTGTTCTTATATTTGGACTTTTCTTTTAAATTTGGTACTTAATAGGGCTTAATTTTTATTTCTAGCCTTGTTGTAACTCCCTAATAAAAAATTAATGCATTCATGAAAATTGGAGCCAAGTTAAAATAGTTTTAAAATGATTTTAGAGGAATACGAGTAAATATGAGACCTCTGTTCTTAATATAAACCCTCATATGCATGATTTATAGTTAATTATTATGTAACTAAGCCAATATGGGTGCAATATAGACCTATGTTGATCTTGTATTGATGGTAAATTTTATTTTAAAAAATATAGTTTTTGCTTAAAAAGTATAAAGAGGCTAGGAGATGGGAGAGCAGTCATAAGGAGTTGAAATAAAGCTTTTTGGAAAGAAAGGAGCAGCTTCATAGACAAGGAAGGAGATTACATCAAGATTCAATTAAAGAACTTCAAGATTTCAAGACTCCGTAAGAATAGCTTTTATATCTTATTTTATATCTTTTTTGTTGTTGGATTACTTTACTTTAATGTGAACTAAATTAACATAAATCTAGATGAGATGAATTTTAGAACTACTTTTGGATTGATTAATTGATTTAATGGAAGATATAAGTTAATGGAAGATATAAGTTTTCTTGTGAATTATTCATGATTATTACTTATTATTGAATTAAAATATAATAGCGTTCTAATTTAACTTCAAACTTTTTATATAAGGATTAAGAAATCATATGTGTAAATAGATCATGACATGAATAATAAAAGTTGCATAAAATCCTATACATAGAACAACATAAATCTTCCAAGTTAAAGTCAAATTTATCGAAGGAATTTATAGAATAAGTTAATGTATTCTTAAGAGTTTTGATTAAAAAGAGTTTTCAATCAATCAACTTAAGGATATGGGTTGTATTTCTTGCAAAATAATGTGGTTGTAACTTTATAATTTCTACCAATCTTAGAAAATAATGTTAATCACTAAATCAAGATAAATTTAGTCACAAAAAGCTTTTAAGGAGATTCTTCATCTGGATCTTGATTATTAATCGATCAGTTCATTCTTGTCTATTGCTTTAGATTGATTTCTTAGATTATCAACTTTAGTTTCATCAATATTTTCTTAATTCAATTATTGTTATTATATTAGATAATAGAAAGATAGTTAGATTAGATAAGAACAATACGTGACCTCCTCATAAAGGTCACCATTCAGGAAAGTGGTCTTAACATCCATCTGATGCAGCTCCATGTCATGATGTGCTACTATTTTCATAATCACTCTAAATGCATCCTTCGAGGATATAGGAGAGAAGGTAACATTGAAATCAACTCCTTCTCTCTAAGTGAATCCTCTGGGACGTGCCTTAAACCGCTCAACTTGACCCTGTGTGTCCGTCTTGGTCTTAAATAGCTACTTGCAACTGACGGGCTTGCAATGTTGAGGTAAATCAACAAGCTTTCATATCTTATTATACCTCATAGACTGCATCTCATCCTTCATTGCTTCCTACCACATATTTGCATAAGGTCCATAAATTACTTCTGTAAAAGTCACTGGATCCACAACATGTCCTATTTCATAGTCTTGTTCACCTAAATAGACTATGTAATCCGATGAGATAGTCGGTCGCCTCTCTCTGGTGGATCTGCGCAACTATATAGGCTCTTGTACCTCAAAAACCTCTTCATGAATAGGAATAGGTTCGTGTGCCTACATAGGCATAGTACTCGAGCCTTCATCCACTGGAACTAACTGTATGAGAGGCGGATACATAATAATTGTAGTATCCGCCCTACTATCTTCTAGAGGAAGTGAGGATCCTCCCTCATCATAGACATTGTATTCCAGAAACTTCTCCGTTTGTGATTCCACTATTCTGGCTCCTTATTGGACCCCGAACTTTTCTTAGAAGATTGGAACTATTAAATAAGAAATTTTGGTGATTAGTCACGAGTAAAGAACAAATGAATGAAAGTTTTTGAACCAAGAAATGATAGACAAGAGTAAAGTAGGGAATGAGAAATGTGGATAAATTCATGATTTGTTATGGTGTTTTTGGTGGATAAGAGATTTTGAAATGGGAAGAATTAACGTGAAAGTTAGAAGTGAAATGAAAGCAAAAATGAAGTTGAATATGTGTAGTAAGTTGATGAAGGATATGTATATATGTGTATGTTCTGTTATTAGTGCTCATGATTAATCATGGACTATAATTTCTTTATGGATGATATTGATTTGAAATGAAGTTGAGAATGAGGAGTAAATGAAGTAGTAAAGGTGATCTTGGTATAAGTTGTGTTAAGGAAAGATTTTGAAACAAATTGGTAGTTGATCTGGAAAATGTTCACAGAGTATGCTTTAGTCTTTTAGCCACAACTTTTTCTCTAGTTATCCAAACGAGATGATTCTTAATTTGGATTAAACGAGAAACATATGGCTACATTTCTTATGAAGACATCGAATTTCAATTCTATCTTTAAGAGTCTCAAAATTTCATGAAGTTGAGAACTGGGTGCAGTACATTGGGAGATGAATGTAAAATTCGTATTCTAACTTTGGGGGAAAATCTGGATTAATTTAGGCTGATTTAGGCAAATGTGTCTTCTAGAAAGTTGTAGGTCTTTCCTTTATCTTTCCAACGGTATATAGTATGAAATTTTTGGACATCTGAGCTAAAAGTTATGGTCCCTATAAGGGAAGATGTATCTTCTGTCTTTTCGCTTCTTCTATGTTTTGCTTCTTCTATGTTTTTGCTTCTTCTGTGATGACTTCACATGGTCTGTGATGACATCATATCTTCTATGTTTTGCTTCTTCTGCTTTTTGCTTCTTCTGTGATGACGTCACATGGTCTGTGATGACGTCATATCTTCTGTGTTTTGCTTCTTCTGCTTTTTGCTTCTTCTATGTTTTGCTTCTTCTACTTTTTGCTTCGTCTGTTTTTTGCTTCTTCTGTGATGATGTCACATGGTCTGTGATGACATCATATCTTCTATGTTTTATTTCTTCTGCTTTTTGTTTCTTCTATGTTTTACTTCTTCTGCTTTTTGCTTCTTCTGTTTTCTCGCCTGACTTATTTTCTATTCCATTTTTGACCCTTCAAAAGATGGAATCTATCTTTGAGGTCTTCATAAAAGTTGTAGATCTTGAAGTTCTCTTTCGAATCATCCAAAGAACACCCCAATCCAATATCTGTAGAGAAAGTTATGGCAATTTTCCACATTCATCTATCTTTTTCCATTAGTTTGCTTTTCATTTGTACCTATCTTCTATTCCATTTTTTATCCTTCATAAGATATAATCTGTCTTCAAGGCCTTCAAGAAAGTTGTATATCTTGAAGTCTTCTTTCAAACCATATAAAGAATACCTAAATCCGATATCTGTAGGGAAAGTTATAGCAATTTTCCCCATTCATCTGCTTTTTCTCATTCATCTGTTTTTCCTTTGGCTTCGTCTAATCCTATCGTCTAGTTCATTTTGACCATTCGGATGATAAAATCTGATCTAAAAATCTTCTTCAAAGTTGTATATCTCAAAGTCCTCTTTGAAATCATCCTAGTATGACCTTAATCCAACATCTCTAGTGAAAGTTATGTCAGTTGTCCCGAGACAAGTTCAATATGATTAAGGACAAAACCCTGTTTGATTCTTTTGGCCTTAACTTCTTCTCTAGACTCCCAAATGAATGGATTCTTAAACCATTGGACTCATAAGACATTGCTCTATATCTTCAAGAAAAATCATAGTCATCTGAAATGAATTGAGAAAGATTGAGTGAAAAATGTGCGACAGGTATAGTGAGTGTGCTCTTAAATAATATGAACTGGTATTATTCTACTGAACATACTTCGGTATTTTGATGATATCTTGATCTATAGAACTCCAAATGAGATGATTTCTAACTTGTGGTAAACTAGAGACATAGAGTTACAAATTATCTGAAGAAAGTGAATTGTAAGTCAGTCTCTAAGACCTTCAAGTTCTTTATGGAAGTTGGGTATAGTGTACTGTTTCAATCTAACAACAGTCTGAAGTGTTTGGATTACAACTTTCGGATTTCTGAACCAAATTGAATGATTTGGTCTCATTAGAAGCTTAAGACAACGGAGAACATTTTTCTAGAAGAAAGTGTGTAACATCCCGACCCCCAAAGGAAGGTGATGGGCATGCAGTTCGGATCGGGTGACTAAACCGACCGAACGGGTGAGGAAGACCGATCAC
>JAOSBL010000009.1:14234498-14248484 GCA_027568915.1 Erythroxylum roraimae
CCATCCTCTGCGTGGATACCGTTAGAGACGGTCTTCTTTGGTCGTTTTTGGTTTGACTCTTTGGACGGACACAAGATTCTGGGATTTTTCTGGGAACGTCTCTGAACAAATGGTTTGTTCTTCCGCTGCGCGTGCATGTGATGCATGCAAAGAGACGATCCTAACAGTATATTGTCGTGATCAATACCTTTTTTGTATCATACACCTTTATCATTGTAAAATATTATTTCATTTATTATAAGAAAATTTTGAGCTCCTTCTTACTCTGCTTGCCATAAAAAATTTGAGTGTCATGCAACTTCATTAAAGTACTCTCCTTGTCTCTTAAAGCTCAACACCAAAGCTTCAAATCATTTCAAGAAAGGAACCACACCCTCTTCTCTTAAGGCTAGAGGACCAATAATTGCCTTTAATCAAGCAATTTTATTTGTAAGATTGCTTCCTCTAGCCATTGTTCACCAATAAAAGAACTCTTAACCTAGCTCTAATACTGTATAATTTTTTCTTGTGCAACGGAATTAGAGCGATTTTGCCAAAGTTCTTATGAGACATTCAAGCTTAAGTTGCAAAACTCAACTTAACCTTTCCTTCTTAGTCATCAACTAAAAATTTAATTTGTTTCTGAATGCTTCATATTACTCGTGTTTAAGTACTTCACTCACACTCTCAATTAAACAATTTTTTTATATAAATAATTAAATAAAAATAAGCAAGATATGACAAAGCTAACATTTTATTAATCTATTTACAATAATCAATTCATAAAGAACACAAGTAATTTCTTACTCGAAGCACTTGAAAGAAGAACTGTTCAAAAGATCCTTACTCAAAGATCTTATAAAGAATCCTTACTTGAAGATCTCATAGAGAACTTTCTCACAAAGCTCTTAAGTTTCTTACAAATGATTGAATATATCAAGTTCCACTCAATTAACTGCAAATGATGTCTTTATATAGGCATATAAGAACTTAGTGATCAAGTAAGCTAAACCCACCTATTTTCTCCTTTAACCCACCAAGTTAGTGCAGAAATGCAACTTTTATTCTACTAACTTTACCATTGTCACATCATTTGACCCACTTTCCCACTACTTGAAGAAGTGCTTCCACTTTATAAGGTAGTGCTTCTAGTTTCTTAGGTCACTACTTATATGTTCTTGTCATATGTCTCTACATCATCGCATCTTAAAGCTAAGTGCCTTGATGAAACTTTCGTTTAGTCATCCTGAGTGATCTTTGTGCATAGTCCATCTAAGCACGTCCATAGTATAGTCTCATAGCTCTATAACCTAAGTTAGCTTCAATCTAGGTCAATGTATAATAAACCTTGCATGTTTACATAACTTTCGACCTCCTCATCTAGGTTAAGTGCCTTCAAGTACCCTCATACTTAGCATGAATTATCTGTACCTTTCATCTTTTCTTCTCACATCTAAATCTTACCTTTTGTAGAAGATTTTTAGCAATGTGCACCATCGCATATTAACACTCACCTACCCTCGAGCTTTCATCGATAATGCCCATTTTACCTTGCTTATTTATAGGCTTTTACCTTGTTTCATTAAATTGAGTGCTAAGTATCGACTAAGGTTTGCCAATGTTTGCATGATTTCATAACTTAGAATTAAAGGTCTAACATATGTGCCATTCGCCACCAATTGCTTACTTAGATTATGTACTTTAAATATATCCAAATGTACTATCTTCTATATGACAAGTCATTTGGATTTAAGTACATGCATTTGACAAAAATAAACTAGCTATTTTGTAGGAAAATTAATTACAATTAAATCATGGGCATAATAGCAAATTTTTATAGTTTTTAAATAATTTTTAATTAAATAATTTAAAATTTTTGAACAAAAATAAAAGGTTAAAACATACTTAATTCAAAATTTTAGAAAACTTTTCTTTAAAACTCTCAATTATGGATTGCAAATATCCAATCTTTAATAGTATTTACAAAATAGAGAAAAAAATTTTATGGTTAGAGAAGGAAAGACGAGTGTAATTCTTTGAAACTTTTTGTTTATGTAGAAAATATTTTAGGGAAATATATCATATTTAATTCCTAAAAATTTTTAAACTTCAAAATTAAGTCTGGTTTAATTCAAATTATGTTTCTTTCTTTAACTACTCTTTATGTGTGACCTATTAGGTTTCTACTATGCTGACAGTGATCATAAATTATAATTTTAATTTATAATTAGAAGTAGATAAGTTAAAATTCTTTTTATTTATTTTAAATTCTTCAATCAAATAATTTATAATCATATAACAAGATTAAGGTATAAAAGTTTAGCCTACATAGAGTTTGAAGTTCTAGCTTCTCTATAGAACCTATATAGTGACATGGTTCTGTAATTCATTTCTCTTCTAAATTATTTCCTTTCTTCTTTGAAGCCACTGATCATCCTTGATCTTTCTTCGATTTCGTTGAATACTATATTCATGTTTGTTCTTTCTTTGTTTCCTATCCTTATTGTTTTAACTTGACTATTGACCCACACCTTGACACAACATAACAACCACCCACTTAGCATATCCTTCCTCAACAACTCTACACTAGACAACTTGCCACAAACCAAGCATTACTTTTCTTCATTTGCTCCTTCACTACAAAGAAGCTACTCCAATCTTCACCCAAACAAGCCTCCTTCTCCTACCTTCACAGCCTATTCATAAAAACTTTGTTTTAGGAGTGTGGTATTTAACCACTGGACTTTAGTCTTTGTATAATGTCAAACCCATGTTGTTTACCTCTACAGACTTTCCTTCCTTATTAAAGGCTCCAGGTAGATCAAAACTTGCAATAACCTCTAACTCCCTAGTCAATTACCTGTCACAGATCCTTTAAGATCCTCCCATGGAAAGCCAGTGGGTAATAACCAACCCAAGAGAGCTTGGAATTAGGTGTTAGATGATTTATGCCCCTCACTCCAAGTTTATTTCTTCCCTCTAAAAATGAATGATAGCAAGTCCATGATAGCCCCGGAAGAGGACACTCTCAGGGAGGGAATGAGGAAATGGGAGGCAACACTCCTTAGCTTTTTAATGGATAAAAGGCCATCTTTCTAATATTTGAACGTCTAGATTACAAAACAATGAAAAATTTATTGTCTACAGAAGGTATTATTGAATGATCATGAAATATTTTTATTCAAATTTAGTTATACTTCATTAGCTAATAAAATGTTGGAGGCTGGACCTTGGTTCTTCAACTCTCAACCTCTATTTTTGCAAATATGGAAACCTAGACTAAAATTTCAAGATCTTAGGAAAAGATGATTCCTATCTGTGCCAACTTCCACAACGTACTATTAGAATATTGGATCATTAGAGGTTTAAGTCAATTGGGTAGCTACATTGGTAGACCACTATGCATTGATAAACATATAGCTACCCTTAAGAGATCCATCTATGCAAGGATTTGCATCCTGATAGACTCTACTATCCTAGTAGATTCTACTAATAAACTACCAGATGTTATTCATATTCTAAGAATGGATGAGGCAAGTTGCTCCTTTGAAGGTCAAGTTCTGGTCACCTATAACAATAAACGTACAGCTTCTAAGCCTAAGCAGGAATGGAGAGCAACTGGGAGGAAAATTAAAATAGAGAAAACAAATGGAATAGATCTAAATGAACTTAGGAATAAGAAGAATCCTACTTATGGAAAAGAAAAATTAGATAAAGCTAGTGCAATTATTAAATTTTCTCTTGAGAGAAATGATGAAAACACTGGAACTATCACTGGGAAAATGACACTAAGACAGGAAACCTAGACTCACACTATATATTCCACTGACCAGAATAACAATCAAACCTTAATGGTTGAAGAAACACAACCTCCTTTTACAGGGAATCATAGAAAAGGTAATGAAGAAACACAAGAAAACCCACCTTAAGATACAAAGGATTAGGACCTAAAAGATGGAATACAATTTTAGAGAGTTACTAGAAGAAGTACAAAGAAGATGAAAAAAGCAAATGCAACCTCTCCTTAATGTCTATCCTATGCTAGAATACAAGAGAGCTTAATAGCCCAAATAAGCAACAAATGGTTGTAAACTACATTAGGGAAACTAAACTTATTTTGCTAAGCCTCCTAAAAACCAGAATAAAGGATTATAATTCTGAGAAACTAATTTTTTTGAAGAAAGGATGGGAGTTCATTACTAACTTAAGCTGTCACTATAATGATAGGATTTTGGTAGCATATGAATCCAAAGAGATAAAGGTTGAGCCTGCTCTGGTGGAACAACAGTTAATACATGTCAAAGTAAGGATTAAGAACCATCACGAGAGTTAATAGGTCATATTTGTATATGCTTTTAATCACGTATTCCAAAGGAACTCTCTATGCAATACTTTAAGCAGATTAAGAAATAATATCATAACATCTGGTAATATTAGATTTCAATTGTTTGCTAAACTACAATGAAGTGGAAGGGGAATCCATATGCTTAAAAGATAATATAGATGAGCTAAGGAATTGTGTGGATTATATATAGGACCTTAGGAGTGAGGGTCAAAAGCTTATAGGGATAAATAAATAGGAAGGGAAGTGGCTAGTCAAGAAAAAATTAGATAAGGCTATAGATTAATGAGCCCTGGATGCAAAATTGTCTTGATTATAAAGTAAACATTTAGTAATCGCGTTCTATCTAACCATACACAACATTTAGTAATCACCTTCTATCTAACCATACACCAGTTATTGTTTAGAACATCTTCAATAAGTAAATGAGAAGATGTCTTTTTAGATTTAATAAATTCTTAATAATAATTGATGGGTTTTATTATTCCATTAGTAAGGGGTTGAAGGACGAAATTTCAGGCACCAAAATGTTGTCATGTATGAGGAAATTATAGCTAATCAATGAAGAAATAAAGATGCTTAATAAAACTATTGGATCCCGTATATAAAATGCAATTATAAAAGTAAGGAGGAAGCTAGAAGGAAAATAGGAGGAGCTAAATAGAGCTCCTCAGGATAAAATACAAAGGGAAAATGAAAAAAAGGCATTAGATAAGATATTATCTCCTTGGAAATTCATCATTCCCTAATGAAACAAAGATCTAGAGCTACTTAGTTGAAGGATGGACATAGGAATACCAAATTTTATCATAGAGCTATATTAGAAAGGAAAAACACCAATAGATTCACCTCTCTATTGGATGACAACTACAAGTCCCTCAACCTAAAAGAAGAAATACACAATAAGGTCTATAAATACTTTTCCAAAACAATTAGATCCAATACAATTATAAACTCTAGCTTGGAATAGGTGGCCAACATTATTAGGAGGCAAATTCCTATAGATTTAGTTGAGGCATTAATCAAATCTGTTGGGGTTGAAGAGGTAAAGAGTGCCTTATTCTCTTTACACATGCAAAAGGCCCCAAGCCTGGATGGATATAATGCATACTTTTTTCAATATATATGGGCGCAAACTAAGAATATGGTGATTGATGCTACATTGTAATTCTTCACTAATGACTCTATGATGAGGGAGTGCAACAAGACTTATATCTCCTTAATCTCTAAGGTGAGCTCTCTTAACGCTATTAAAGACCATTATTGTAGCAAGACTTATAACTCCTTAATTCCTAAAGCGGCTCTCTTCACACTATAAAAAACTATTATCCTATTACTTGCTATAATGTTATATGCAAGAATATAGCAAAGATCCTAGTCAATAGGCTAAAGTTAGTGGTTGATCATATAGTGGATGATGCACAATGTGCCTTTATTAAGGTAGGATTAAAGGGAAATAATGTTATTGGTCCAGGAATTCTTCAAAAGGTATAATAGAAAGAAAATAAGTAGGAACTGTGCATTCAAAGTGGATTTCTGAAAAGCTTTTGATACATTGGATTGAAGCTTTCTACTAAACACTTTAAGTAAGGGGATAGATGGTCTCCCTATCTTAGTCCCTTAAGACCCTTGATTATTCTTGTTGGCTCACCTTTGATTATAATACAATAAGATGCCATGGTAATGTAATGGCCAATCTATTTAGAGAAGATGTTAGTGATTCTAAAGGCCTTTATTTACCCTAACTATGCAGATTCTTATTCAATTAATTAGCACCTCTATAGGGGTTGTAATATTTAGATACCATACTAAATGTAAAGCCTAGAGAATTGTCTATTTAACTTTTATAGATGACCTATCGTTGTTCTCAAGAGCTGATAAGAACTCAATATTTAGACTAATAGAGGCACTTGAAACCTTCAGAAAGATGTCTGGCCTAACTATGAATAAGGAAAAAAGAAAGTTATTGATCTCAGGAGGAGCAGAACCTTAAGTTAAGTCCTTTGATAACAAGTTTAAAATGATGTAAACCTCCTATCATCTACTTGGGCATCGATATCACTACAAGAAGACCCTCACTATCTAATTTTAGGCCACTTTTAGAGAGGATCCAAAAAAATCTAGCTAGTTGGAAAAGCAAAACACTATCAATGGTAGAGAGAATCCAACTAGCAAACTCCTTCATAAGCAACTTTTACACTTATTGGACAACTCATCTATGGTTTTATAAGGGCTTGATTGAGGAGATCAATATAGTTATAAGCAGGTTTATCTGGTTTGGTTAGGGAAACAACTATTATCTCATCAAAATGAAATGGATAGAAGTTTGTGGGCCAAAAAAAGATGGTGGATTGGGGATAATCCCAATTAGAGTTCTCAACCACTTCAAATTGTGAATATAATCTAGAAACTTCTTACATATTGCAATTCCCTATGGGTCAGATGGTTATACTCCTACCACTTTAAACAACGTAACCTATGGAGATGGAACCTTAGTCCAGATAAATTTTGGACTTTAAAACACATAATTAAATTAAAGTAGACATATAAGCAGGATTTCAGGGACAAAGGTGGGGAATGGATCCTCCACCTCATTATCAAATGTACGTGCAATCAAGGAACTGAAAAGAATCATATGTGATAACTTAATAATGCAAGAAGTACTCACCTTACACAATGATTGAATTATTAATTTCTTGCACTGGGGAGAACTTCTGACCAATCTCGATCCTTAATTGTAAGATAAAATAATTTAGATAGGTCACCTTTTATTCAATAACAATTCATACGGGAAAAAGGTGATAAACAACTCACTGTTAGTATAATGGTCTAGACTTGTATGGTTTGAGCATGCAAATCCCCGAGCTGCTACCTCCATGTGGCTTCTTTTGAAGGTCAAACTTAATTCATATGATAGATTAGGGAAATTCATGACCATCCAACGTGATTGTGTGCTTTATAAAAAAGAGGGGGAGACTATAGGACATCTTTTCTTTGAATGTCCAATTCTTAGGAGGATTTAGGCAACAACGAGGAAATATGGAGAAGCATTATTGCTCTAGAATTGGAAAAGCATCTTGCGATGGTGTTGCCATAATACAAAAAGGAAGGGTATGTAATGGATAATCTTCAAAATAGCAATGGGAAACACGATTATGTCAATCTAGTACGAACGAAATAAGAGGATTTTTAGGGGAAAAGAAGAGAAAAAGGAGAAAATTATAATTGAAGTTGTATTCAGGGTCAGTAACATATACTAGCAATAAAACTACACCGTTCCTTCACTAATGAATTAATCCATAAATAGGGACTCAGCTAGTCTCCTAACTGAAGTGGTAGATATAGGCCATGCAAAGAACGTACTTTGGACTTAGTATTTAGAACTTGGTTAAACTACATTGTTTTGATGATGTAAGAATTATTTTTATTGATTATGTATTCCCCTTCACGTTGAGGAGGACTTCCTTATTATCACTAATGAGGCAACTATTGTACTCATTCTTTTGTTATTAATTTAATTTAACTTTTTAAGAAAAATATATAATGGTCACTCAAATATTAGAATGTGAAAATAATTGACTTAACCTGTCTATGCATGGTTATAATATATAATTTAATCTTTTTTATCATCTAATATTCTAATAAGATATAGAGTATGAAAGTAGAGTCTATTCTATTTAAATCCAATTTTGTTTGTTCTTATATTTAAATATAATTTTGATTATTCTTAGCAATTAGTAATTGATTTATAACTAATATTTTGAAGAAATCCTTTTTAAATATTAATTCATTCTAATAAGAGAATTCCTTAAATTACTACTAATCAAGAATAGTGAAACATTTTACCTAATTTTTTTTAGGTGATGAATCATTTATTGACTTGCTCAACTGTCTCATATAATTCATATAATATTCATATAGTATCGATTGAACTACTTTGAGTAGTCTCAAAACATAATAATTCTTATACTAGATACCTTAATAATCTCAAACCTAATGACCAATTACACCCTCATCATAATAACAAATCTACAAACATATAAGTAATGTTTCATTTGGGATCCCATAGTCGAATCAGTTCAATGAACTTATTCTTTAATAAGTACTTGTACATTTGTTTAAGTATTTTCATATTTTATCTTATAAGATTGATTACTTCCTTTATAATTAGAAAGAAACAAATATGTGTTAGTTTTTCAACTTTATTAATGTTCAATCTTAGCAAATCAATAACTATGAACAATTTAAAGATAATACGTAAATGTGTTATGAATTTTATAACTATGTTCAGATCATAATTTCATTTACAGAATATATTGATCGTATTGACTTTAAGATATTCGTTAATTAATTAAATAGATATATATATAAGATAAAAATATTTTTAGTTAATTATATTATAAAATTTATGACCAACTTATTGACTATACGACATAACTCAATATCTTTTAAAATTCATAAGACAAATAGAATTAAAAGAGTTTTGATGGATGGAATATTCGCAAATTGCTACCAAATCTGAGCTAAATATGATATTTGAACCAGAACAATTAAATACTTGTCAAGCATCTAACTGTGTTTAATTGAATGAATTAATTAAGCGAATAATAACTTCAGAATATTGTGACCCCCCAGTAATTTGTATGTTTGTGATTGAACTGAAACATGATTGACCCACTCCCACCTCGTATCTATTAGAACAATTTCAATCTTTGAAGTGCAAGACATTGTATATAATTCTAATGTATACATTTCCGTACGCTAAACCAATCTGTCTTGGTGTTGTTATGTAGTGTTTATTCTTGTAACATGTAATGTTGAAACGAGAAAAGAGAATCCATATCAAATATAGATCGTGGCATTCGTATTAAATGTTTCACTTTTGAAAGTGAATATCTGACACAAATCTGCTTGTGATTTGCGATTGGAGGTGTTTTTTCTTTCTTTATGCTTTTAATTATTTTAAATTTTGGTACTTTTTTTCGATAATGATTAATCGACTTTAGAATTGATGTATACATTTTTTGCTTAAATATCAAGTCTACTTGATTTAGTTAAACTGTACAATTTATTATGTTTAGTTGAAGAGATCCAATTACAAAGGAAAATATTGAGTTTAATTTAAAAGAATAAATAGTAAAAAGAATGATCCAACGCAAATGAAAATTAAACCAACCAATTTTAACTTAAGATTATGTTTACTTGGAAGGTTATTAATAGAATAGAATAAAATGTAATATTATTCTATTATTTAGGAGGAGAGTTAATAATAAAATAAAATGGAATGAGATGAAAAAAGAAAAATTTTATATTACAACTCATTATATCTTAAACAGAAAAAATGAAAAACCTTTGATTTGAAAGATTATGATAAAATGTAAAATGATAAATAACTTTTTACTATATTATATTATAAATTTTTTTCTCAAACAACATTTTACTATATTATATTATAAACTCTTCCATCTTTTCTTTTCTGAACAACAATTTTCTAATATTACATCTATTTTCATTTCATTCAATTACGAACCGCTTCCTTTTTTTTTTTTTTTCCGTTCAATTTAAAAGCCTTACTTCAACCTAAATGAAATCGGAGTTGGAAAGGGTAAATCTGTCATGTGGTGCACGTGTACTGGAGAGAATCTCCCACCTAAATCCCAATCATGCTGAGTCTCCGCACGTGCGGCACTCTTTGATTGTCTTACACTTCATTATCACGAAGCAAAGTTGTGGGACCAACCTTATACTAATGCCACGTCATCACTCATTTGACCCTTTTTAAACGGCTAGTTACGAACGGAAGACTCAACCATTTCTCTCTACTTCCTATAATTGCTTTTTTGTCTTTTTCTTCTACAATGGCGTTTCATGTTTAAACTTATGTTTTAAAATTTGCAATATCTTTTTCATGAGAATTTAGCTGAATATTTTGAATTAGTAAAACAAATAACAAAAGCAACAACAGAAGGGGCCGGGGAGCATTAGGTACACGCGAATCTAGAAGTGGCAAAACCAAACTTATTTTGGCTAGACTCGCATAAACTAATGAAACAAAACTAACGTCTGATTGCATATTTTGGAGGAAATTGATCAATCTACGACCAGTCAAGCCGACATAGAGGTTGCATATGGGGCCATTGCACGTGTGTGATGATTGCAGTATGTAGAAATGTTTTCTTCTCAATCTAGAAGATAAGCTAATCTTCATTGTTTAACCTCACAAATTCAATTGGGGTATCAAACATACTCATAATGTCTTAGAGCTTAGGCTACATAAAAGCAATTAAATACGCTAATCCTTAATACACTTTACCTTGTTATTGTCCGCAAATTAGTTTGCATCTCCTTATGTAGAAGTTATGGATTAAGTGTTATGCAATATAAAGGTTTACCATATTACAGCTGACGTTAAAACGTCAATTTATATCCCGACAACGCACATGTTTTGTTGCTTGACAACAGAGAAACAGAATTAGATAGAAACGTTCGACGTCAGGATTGTATTTAAACCTTTACTTAAAGTCTAGTTTAAGTCGTGCAGTTTAATGAAAGGTTTTATAAATTCTTGGTGTATTTTGAATGGGGGGCATCTGTTCAAAGTCCAAACCATGATATAAGGACTGATAAGTATATTATGTATATAAGCTCTAGGTGGCTACGCACGAGGACAATGCAGGATGTCACTTCAATTGCAACGATGGAAGTTTGTTATGTGATGAGTTATCTATGACTTGGACTACTAGCTAAGAGAGCTTGGATCACATCCACATTCACAGATGGAGACAACCTGGGAGGAACTATGAAGAGGGGATCAAGACACAAGTTAACTTCATTCCAAGGATTGTTTTGACCAGAGTGGGAACATGTACCTATAACAATAATAAAGAATTAGAAATTTCATATAATTAAAAAAAGTTAAAAAAAAATCTTAATTTTTAAGTCTTTTAAACAAAAATTTTCTTAAATTTCAATTGAAAGCTAATGAATAATGATAAACCGCGACATGAAAATCAATCAAATATTGTTAATACTATGATATAATCTAATTTTAGAACTCAAACTTAGTTAATTAAAATTGATCTAGATTAATAATTTAAGTCAAATTTAATTAAATTTAGACAAAAAAAAGTAAAAAATAATTTAAAAAATTTTAAGAATTAAAAGATTCAAGGTCTCTCCTCTCTGTACATTGAAGTTGAGTTTACTTTGGAATTCCTTTCGGCGTAGAAACTGTCGGGCTACCCATGAAGTCCAAGTCCTATGGGCCATCACTGCCACATGTAGAAAAATATTTCTTTGCGTCTGACACGCTTTTGTGGCTTCCACTTTTCAAAAAAGACTTGGGCGTTAGCTTTAGCTTTCCTAGTTAGGCTGTGAAGAAAGACCATCAGCCTTTTTAGTCTTCCAGGAATCCGAATAAATCCTACCATACGAAGATATTCGAAGCCGTGATTTTCACATGGGCATAAAGCTAGTTGCTATGTAGGAGTGGACTATCACGTTATGAGGACGACATTAGATTTCAGTACAAATACAAATATTATAACTTATGAATAAAAAACAGTGTTTTGATAAAAACGTAATTAAAGATTTATCATTATATTATTTTCATTTTGTAATTTAAATTTTATGAATAAATGCGAGTACCATACCATGTCTCTTATATTGATATTACCTTTTATATAAAGATTCAAAAAGTCGAATAAAATTTAAGGAGGTGCTTGTTGGGAGGTAATGGAAAAAAAAAAGGTATAGGTATAGAATGAAAGCTCATGTTTAGAATTAACAGAAGTAATACTTTTATTCCCTCATTTTCAGCAATACTCTATTCTTCCAGATTACTAGAGAAATGAGATTCATTGTTGGATATACTCTATTCCTATTTTTTACTATATTTATTCCTATTCTCATTCTCATTATCCTTTGTGAACCAAGCGTACCTTAAAAAATGAAATTAACATTGACATAGGCGCCATTTCTATAGGAGAGTAACCAATTAAAAGGAATAGAGAAATAGTACCCGTCGGGGACGTAGCTACATGGGGCCCAGTGGTGCACTAGGCTCTCCAAAATTTTAAAAAATTAAATATTATATATATATATATATATATGGATGAAGTTATTTGAGGCTAGTGAGATATTGGACCTTCCAAAATTTTAAAAAAATTAAATATTTAAATCCTTCTATTATAAATTTCTGGCTCCATCCCTAGTACCCGTGATAGTCACCAAAATTTTAATTTTACAGCTGCGTTGGGTAGGACGACAGTACTATGGAAATTTAATGGACGCAATGGTGACTGTTACTTTTAATTTGGATTAAGGCCTAAGGTGGGTTGCGGTCGGTGCTCTCTGTTCATATTGAAGCATTATTTTCCGCTTTCGGTGCTGTGTTGTGATAGCCTTAGGCTGGACTAGGATTGGTATTCAATTCTTGCGTAGCCATTGCTTTTTCTCCAAGGTAGGTAACGGTGGGGAAGCTTAACCATTGCTTACAGTTATTTGGATAAAGCTAAAATGATATAGACTCTACTTCACGGACAGGATTCTTGTTCAAGCAAAGCCTAATATCTTGGAGACTGTGCCTTCTTAAGCTGGATTTTTGCTGAATAAGAAGACTCTGTGCAATGAGTAAGCAAGTGATTACCGGTGCAGCTGCAATTATCTGCTTTCCTAGTGAGCCCGCTGTTGATTGACTTACAGGCATCAGTTCTTCATTACTATGGTATTCTTTGGAAATGTTGATCCAGAGGGTGTATTATTGCGATCAGTTTGCAGAATACCCGTATTCTTTGGAAATGTTGATCCAGAGGGTGTATTATTGCGATCAGTTTGCATAATACCGTACTGTTTTGATATCGACCAAAAAATTATACTCAACACATTAATATCATTTTAAAATTTGATATCGGACTTTTCGTCTCATATCAACTAGTATTTAAAATACTGATCAATATCAACTAAAAATTAAAAATTAAAAACAGTTAAGGAACTAAATTAAAAAAAGATTGTTAGTAATATATTATGATTGGATGAATAATATTTTTATATCCTTTTTAAAACAATACTCCGTATCCTATAGTAAGAAATGAAAGTCATATTTATTTATATTCTTTATTATATTTATTATAGTTTCTAGTATTATTCCATCAATTGAACCAATTCTTTTTAACTTTAGCCTATTCTTCAATCTAGTACTCTAACTCTCCCAAATTTGCTCCCCTTTTTATGCCCAGCCTCTTACTCCTTTCCTCACTACCATTGTCACCAAATTTCCCTGCCAGTCCATTATCTTCTCCTTACTAATCCGCCTTCTCCTCTCCTCATCAGTTCATCCCTGTTGTTTTCTTCTCTACTCGACTACTTTGCCTTTACCTGTCACTTGCAAGCAACCAAGTTGCAGCTGCTGCCAAGTCACGTGATATAAGGATTGACTATAATATGTGTGAAGAAGCTAACTTGATATAAGGAAACTTTATTCTAGTTTTTAAATGCTCAGTGATAAATGATTTGTAGATAACGAAAAAATATGTTGCAACTAGTTGTCTATCAGGGTTATTATAAGGCGACAAAATTGCTGTAGCAACTCCTGTGTTATACGGAAGTAGCTAATTAAACCCTGTGATATAAAATGTTACTCTATTAACCTTATGTTTTCAATTTTA
>JAOSBL010000009.1:14256116-14267744 GCA_027568915.1 Erythroxylum roraimae
GTAAGGTGGCTCGAAATGCCCCCTAAAGCATTGTAAAACTCTTCATTTGATATGAATGGAATACTTATGAATTGTTGTCGATTTTGGCATTTCATGTGTTTGTATTTCAAAATCTTGAGTTTTCATATGGGTAGGAAATTATGGTCTGGCTTGAGGGTTTTTCTGCGCTAATATAGGGAGAATTTGGCTAAGTTATCTTCATAGAAGTTGTAGCTTGTCCTTTTAGCTTTCCAACGATACCAAGTTTGCGAGTTTTCGATGTCGGAGCTGAAAGATATGGCGGTTTGAGTGAGGGATGTCGCACAGGAATTGTCACCCGAAGGTTACACGGCCAGACCGTGTGAATTCACACGGGCCGTGTTTTTCGGGTGCGGAAGTGCCATTTTCACCCGAAGGTTACACGGCCTGACCGTGTGATTTCACACGGGCTGTGTAAAATTCACACGGACTATGTAAAATTCACACGGACCGTGTGAATCCAGTGCAGAAGCCCCATTTCCCACCCGAAGGTTACATGGCCAGACAGTGTGATTTCGCACAGCCCGTGTTTTTGTTTTTGACCCAGAAAACGACAAAATTCTAAGTTTTGGTCTTCATGAAAGTTTTAGCCCTAGATGTCTACTTTCCAACTGTCCAAAAACGAAGTCAATCCGACATTTATAGTGAGAGTTATGGCGTTTGCGCCAAAGTATGTTCAATGGGAATCAGGATATGAACATGTTGGATTCGTTGGACCATAACTCCTTCGTCCGACCTCCGATTGAGGTGATTCTTGAGGCGTTAGATTGCTAACATGTTTTTCTACCTCTCAATAAAAATTGACAACCTTTGGAGTTAAACTCAATGAGTTTGATGAAATAGAAGTGAGGGGTCAGTTTGGAGAGCTTGGTCGGGCTATGATTATACTTTAGATTTTTAAGCATATCTTGAGCTATAGAGCTCCGAGTGAGGTGGTTTTTGGTTCTACATAAATTAGAGACCAAGAGCTACAAGTGTGAAGAGTTAATTGTGTTTTTGTGGTCTCGTTGTGTGGGCTCGCCTTTGTGGCTTGAGATGTACTAAGATTGATGAGGACCCAATGAGGGCCAATTAGGGTATTTTGGCTTAACCCTACAAGGAAACCGCTCATGCTCTAGGATTTTTGGATAGTTGGGCTTCAGAAACGGGGCCCAACATGATCTAAATCAGATTAAGTAGCTCCAATAACCTTACGCTTCAATTTTAGTTTTTCCTTCGCTTTTAGTTTGTTTTCTCGACATCCTCACCTTTCGATTCTCAGATTATACAGCCCCGACGCTCTCACATTAAGGACATCGGGATAACGAACTATAAACGAAGAGTTTACTGATATAGTTCGCTATAATGTGAGAGTAGTTTAGGGTGTCAGAAAAATAAACAGAAAACAAAGATCAGGAGAACAACAGATAATGTCGGGCTACAATTGAAAAAAATTGAAATTTTGAGCATTTTATTGTCACTTTTTGAAGTTTGAGCTAGATTTAAAAAAATTAAATTTTTAAATATTTTATGGCTACTTTTTAAAGTTCGAGCTATAATTAAAAAATTGACAAAAGTTTGAGCACTTTTTGGTAATTAACCCTTAAAGTTATCATAAATGTTAATACAATTTCAAAAAATAAATGTTCAAAAAGTAAAGAAGAAAAAAAGGGTGAAAAAGGAAGATAGAGACGTCAAAACATCTTTCTCTGTGTTATCTTAGTCAGAATTGAACTAAACACATTACTATTTAATTTTTTTATATTAAAATGATTGAGATTTGATAATTCTTTTTTATTAACTATGTAATTTGTGCCTCAAACATTTTTAAAATAAAATTAATTAAAATATCATTGTAATATTTTTACAAATATTTTACATAAATTTACTGAAAGGAAGAAACATGATCATAAATATTATTTTTTAAATTTTAAATTATATGATTATAAGAAAGTATATCCAGTTAAATTTTACTATAAAAATATTTAAAAATAAATAACTTATGGTGTACTCCTCGTCATGGTTATTAATATGTGTATTATATATATAAACAGAGAATAATATCTTATAGAATTATTAGGTTCTATTAAATTCCCTCACTAATTTAGATAAATAGTTTAATTTACACATTATATATACATTAAATACGTGTTAAAAGCGCATTTCTCAGTGTTCACTACCATTGTTTACATTAATCACAACACCCGGCGAGTGAGTTCACCTGCACCACCGACGCGCGTTGTCCTCATTAACCAAACCAGAAACACCTGTTCCCTTCAATGAACTCCCAGCTCAAATCATGCTTCTAAAGACTGAAATCACTTCCTGACTGTCTGTTTTTGGCCTAAGATCAGCTTCTACAGCAACTCCCCAAGTCTCTCTCTCGCGCTCTCTGTGTTTTTCGTTTAATCTCTGAAACAAAACAAAGCAGAGCCGAATATGTGATCTTAAGTTTCGCAGCCAAGATACTTGGCTGGCTTTTCCAGTTCTGAATCTCTGTTTTTAACTGTTACCGTTTTCCCTTTCCGTCATTTCTCCTTCGCAAATGAACAAAGAGATGGTGTCCACATCGGAGAAGAAGACGCTTCACTCGCTATTATCTAGTAATCTCAAGAAGCTCACCATAACACCGCCAAACTCCACCACCGCAACTACAGACTTGGAGTTCAATGACCTCTTTGGCCCATGGACCCCACACCTCGCTCAATCACCCTCATCATCATCCTTCCCTGTTGTGGACAACCCACCCGTCATCCACAACCGGTCCCACTCCTACGTGGGTCCCTCCCCTCGCTACCCCACGTCGTCCTCCGCCTTCCCATTTCAAATCCAAGAAGATGATGATGATGATGAAGGTGGTGGTAGTGGAGTGAGTGCTGAAGAAGATGAAGGGAAGAGTGAGAAGGTGATGTTGGTGGGTGATAAAATTGGGCCAAGTGACTTCGAGATATTGAGAGTGATAGGGCAGGGTGCGTTTGGTAAGGTGTTTCAAGTGAGGAAAAAATTGGGGGCTGATTTGGAATGTAATGATTCCGGCGGTGATGGGATTTATGCAATGAAAGTGATGAGGAAGGATACTATTATTAAGAAGAATCACGTTGATTATATGAAGGCTGAGAGGGATATACTCACTAAAGTTGTTCATCCTTTTATTGTTCATCTTCGTTACTCCTTCCAGGTCCTTTCTCTTTTCTTTTTGTCCTTTTTGAGTTCTTCTTGTTATCTTAATCTTTTCTTCCTTGATCTGAATTGGTTTTTCTCTTTCAAGTTGTTCTAGTGTTGTGAGTGTAAGTTGGACAAGGTTAGTGTTTTAAAGATGTACATCTTTGTGCATTCTAAGAGTGATTGCCTTGGTAAAACGGAGCAATTCGAGTGTATTACAGTTGATATCTTGCCAATAACCTTTACTTTAACAATTGATTTTTTATTTGGGTGTTTGAGAGTGTGTTCAATGGTTCCATTTAGAGTCATGATGTTCCGTCCTCCTTTTCCCGCACACGTCATGTCATTAAATTTGAACGATAGTGAGAGGTGGCCATATCGTTGTTCACAGAAGATGGTGGGATTAGTAGTATGTTACACATGAATGATTTTGACGATGCGAATTCCTGCCTTGTTTGGAAGTAGAGCTTAATGGTTCTCAACTTATTGAATTAAGAATTTATTATTGTCCATTAGCATGACCCATAGCTTCAGAAGATTATACATGTTGGATTTAAGAACTTCTCTTTTGGCATTTCAGAAGATGATATCACATGTGATTGCTTCACATTTATTAAGTCCTTTGGTTATGTGCCGATATGAGTGTCCTTTAGCCATGAAAATTAGTAAAATTTGACTGTAGTCTTCATGTGATAGTTCTATGTAAATATTCCATTATGTGTGTAATTTACATTCTTTACATGTGACCTTTCAGACCAAGTCTAAGCTGTATCTGATCCTGGATTTCATAAATGGGGGTCATCTCTTCTTTCATCTTTATCGGCAGGGAATCTTTGGGTATGCCTTTGCTCCATTCTTTGAACTTGTGGCTACCATACTCATTTACATGTTTCTAATTTTATGCTCTTGGGTTTGTCTTGAATAGTGAGGATCAAGCACGAATTTACACCGCTGAGATAGTATCTGCAGTTACGCACCTTCACAAGAGTGGGATTGTGCATCGAGATCTTAAACCAGAAAATATTCTCATGGATGCTGATGGGCATGTAATAGCTAATCCATGTGCATTAGTCATTGAGAGATTTTAGAAATGCAGCTGATGAAGTGAATCCTATTTATTTATGTTGAATGATTGTTAAAATTCCTGTAAAATTTGCCATGCAGGTGATGCTAACTGATTTCGGGCTAGCAAAGGAAATTGATGAGGCAAGTAGATCCAATTCACTGTGTGGGACCACAGAGTATATGGCTCCAGAGATTTTACTTAGTAAGGGCCACAACAAAAATGCAGATTGGTGGAGTGTTGGAATACTTTTGTATGAAATGCTAACTGGGCAAGTAAGTTATCCAATTTCTTAAAAACTTTTGCCCGATCTCCCCTGTTCATGCATAATGCCCCTGGGCAAGAAAATCCATCCCAATGAGTAATCAGAAAATTAGTTTTCTGCTCCAATTTAAGGCTAATTGTTTCAACTATTATAAAAATTAATGGGAAAGTTTCCGACTTCAGCCACCATTTACACATTCAAATAGAAAGAAGCTACAGGAGAGAATTGTCAAAGAGAAAGTCAAACTTCCTCCATATCTCAGCAGTGAAGCTCACTCATTGCTCAAAGGAGTAAGTAAATATTACAATTGATCTGTTCCTTCTTTGTTTCAATTAAATGCGCCGGGATACCCTTCGGTCCAATTGTTCTTCAATATGAAACTTTATGATATGTATTTATATTTTGAGGTGTTGATGATGTAGAATATGGTTCCATTATTCATGTTCTATTAAACTACAACTTTAATGTGTTTCTGGTGAAGTCGAACCAACTAGAAATGAGCAATTCTTTGTGAAATATCATTCTAGCTAGTGACAAATGGTTTTGTTTGTTCTTTCTTAAAAATACAATCACCTTAGGGCCTCTATGTAAAGTTCATCTTTTTGATTGTTTATCCTCTTCTCAATCCAGCAGTATGAACGACATTCTGGTCTCCTTTCGTTACTTGCTTTTTCTATTTTACTTACAGTTGCTGCAAAAGGAGCCGTCAAGCAGGCTAGGCAGCGGTCCTGTTGGAGGGGATGAGATAAAACAACACAAATGGTTTAGATCCATTAATTGGAAAAGGTTGGAGGCAAGAGAACTAGAGCCAAAGTTCAAGCCAGATGTGAGTGGGAAAGACTGCACAGCTAATTTTGACAAATGTTGGACAACAATGCCTCCAGATGACTCTCCAGCTTCCACACCAACAGAGGGTCAACATTTTCAAGGGTACACTTATGTTGCCCCTAACCCCTGGCTGTCATCTGGATGAATTAAAGGTGTGTTGCATCAAGTTAACTTCCCTGAAATCAAGTTTTTGTAAGTTTAGTCCCGTGGAAATAATGTAGAAACATATATTGCTCTGTCACATACATTGTCTTAATTGACCCACGTATTAATTTTAAGGTGAAGAAAATAAAGCAATGCAACTTGCATGGATAAAGTTATAAGGTGAAATTTTCCTTGTATTTTGTAGTCATGTTGAGGATGAATAGCCTATTTGTCATGAGTTTTTGAAATGTTTGTTTCTCCATTTCTTTTCAATTTTCTGATTGTAAGAATCTCTTTTTTAAGTTGTAAGAGAAACACATATGGTTACTTGTGAGTGATGTTTGATGATTCTAGCAGTACTTGCTGTCTGAACACAAATTTTATTTATGGAATATTTTAATTTGAGAGTTTAGATGGTTGAAATTTAGTGATAATAAAAGAAATGCGATGATTTCCAACTTCGAAGACTAAAGTGAGTCATATAACCCTTGTCTATCAAAGGGAGAAACTGAGAAATTAAGACGAAGGAGCAGATATTCTGTCTAGAACTTAATTATGAAGGTGTGACACAAAGTGAAGATGAAAGTGGTTTAGAAGAATCTTGTTCTTTGCTTGACTTTAGGACACAATATACTATCAATGTGTGATTAGCTTGGGTGGCATATTTACAAACCTATTCGTTGCACTCTTTTCTCAAGGACGCACTATGGATGAAATTGATATAAATTAATAATAGCAGCTAAATGACACGTTTAAACGTATGATATTGTATATGTAATATGGATTAATTTTAAAGATTAAAATCTGCTGGGAATCGGAAGAGGATTTTGAGGTGGGATCAGATGTGTGGAGTAGTTAAATTGGGGCGGCCGTGTTATTCCTTACTCTTCTTTGTTCATTTGTCAGTCTCTTATTCCTTACTCTTCTTTGTTCATTTGTCAGTCTCTAGAAATAGACCTCATCAATCATTGTATGGAATTTGTAGGGAATGTTCTGTCATCCCGAGAATTGGTGCTTATAAGAGCCTATTCACAAGTCCCTATAGCTGCTATTAACTAGATGACTCTTGTCATCTTGTACCTTACGTTGCTTCATAAGCAAGTGCTGTGGTTATATTTATTTACGCCCATAATGAGTTTATCCTCACAAAGTTGTCTGCTTTAGGAAGGTAAAGAGTACAAACTAGAAACTTATTAGCATAGTCATGAGTCGCAAGGAGAGAACCAACAAGTCCCTTTGTGAGAAATCAATGAAGCTGATGGTAAACATCATTAGGTTGTCGTCTCTCTCCACAGCTAAGATGAGTATTGGAGCATCTGGAACTCCAGGTGCCAAAAAAAATCGTGCTAGTGGAGCAAGCTTCGCCAAGGATCCGTTGCCGTCTCTGACTCAAACTCCCGGAGGCAAAAGATCACAAGAGCCATGGAGCAGTTCAAAGCCCAAATCATTTGTGATGCAGCCAGACGCAGGAAATGATTCTTCGTATGTGATTCACGATGAGAAGAGCTTTATAGACGGGAAGGCTTCTGAGTATATCAGGAAGGTACATGAAAAGAATCGCATTTTGGAGCAGGAGACATCAATCCCTGCTGCCTGCATACCACCTCCTCCACCAAAGACGGTCAAATAACATCCTTTATCTAACGTTCTAACTCTGTATAGCTAGCTAGCTACTATCTGTTTGATATAAAACACTACTCTCACCCTGCTACTTTGTATCCTTTGCTTGATAAAATGTGTTGCTGTTGTTTCTTAGTTATGAATCAGGTATTTATCTCCCTTTCTTTCTGTTTTCCTGTCTCGAATTGGAGGATGAATCATGATCCAATGCAGAAAGTCCTATTAGCTTGCTGCACGCAAGTAGAAGGTGAACATAATTCCAACTAATAATTTAGAACATGACTCTTACTATATACATACATATGTATGTATCACTTTCGTTTTTTTAAAAAAAAAAATAAGCAGCTAATAAAATTACAAAGTGAAAAGCATTATGAACAAGAGACAATGTGTGAATGAGAGAGGAAGAAGGTCTCCTTGCCAAATCATACTTGCCTTACTATGCAAGTGATCAAAAATCCCAAAGATTAAGTGTTAGTGCGCATATACCAGTCGTGTGAACAAGAACAATCATCCAGAAGTACTTGGCTTGCCATTGCCAATGCCAAGCATCTTTGATGAAACTTTTACTTTGCTTGTTCTTGTTTCATAGTGATATTTCCTATTCCATATAACTAATTAAGTTGGCAGCTTTCCCTTAATGTAAAATAAATTCAACCCACGAGGATGTTTTAAACCAGGAGATCCTCCTAATACCAAAATGAGCTCCTTCTCGTTACTAATGATAAACATTGGAACTAGATGAATTATAATCCCGAATTTCATTGAAACCATGAGTTCCTCTTCAATTTTTATTATTGTAATCCTAACAAATGGATGTAATTGAAACGTTCATTATTCTAACGATAATAATCTAATAAAAAAATTTCTACTGACACGTAAGGTTTAGATAAGTCTAGTAATACGCAGCCTTACTTCAATGTGCACGGAGGAGGACAGGACAGCTGATGCATGTCATCTGAATAACTATATAGAACGTCCTTTTACACATTTTCTCCTTTAACTGAAACTCATATAAAGTCAAGAACGAAGATCGACTAGCACTGAAGAAATGATGGTGATGGAGAACGAGGCTGTTGTCCAGACGAACTTGCCCTTTATAGGTAAGGTAACCATCTCAGAGCTCTAATGTTTTTTGTTCTTATTTTCGTATATATAGTTAAATTAGAATGTCCTCAGATGAATTGTTATTTATGTTTGGAGGTAGATAATATAGATAATGTATATTTATGTGTGTGTGTCATAATAAGCATTTATAAAAAAATACTTACAAGATAGAAACGGATTAAAAACATTTAAATTCATAACTCTTCTTAAAGAAAAAGATTTCTAAATTTTTTTAAAATATATTATTGCTTGCAAGGATAATTAGTTCGTAAGAAGAATAATTTAAATAAATTAATTTAAAAAGTTAATAAAAAAGTTGACTTATTATAAAATATATAAATTCAAATATAAGTAAGAGCGAACCATCAAGTTCATGTAAATATAAATTTTACTATAAATAAGGAGATCCATACAAGAAAGAAAAGAATTTTCAATTTGTGCTATTTTTTTTCACCTCGAGGTTTTGACAGTAATATTTTTGCGCACTGCAATTTAAGCAAGAGCATTTACACGATGTTCTTATCATTTTGTATGATTCTATGTGGGTTTAAGGACGTTTGTCGGAGTGTGAAAATCAGAAGGCAGTCCTTTGACCGGTATAGCTCAGGTTATTGTAGTTGGTATCAAGAAGAGAACTCCGAATTTGCCGAAGCAATAACGAGTATAATTGATAAACAACATGCCAATTGGCTATCTTAAGTCCAAGATTAATTACACAAACGAATTCAGGTAAAAATGAAATTGTTTGTCTATTCTTAATTTCGGTGAAAAAAATCACAGTACACACAAGTAATTGAGGCTGCAGTATTTTAATTTTAAGAACTATTGCTATTATTATTGATAATTATTGTAGTCTCGTATAATTATAATTTCACTAATAGCTTGCAATTGCAATATCACCGTAACATACTATCTAAAAATTTTCGTAAGATTAAATGTAAAGTTTTTCGTAACCATTTGACATTTGATAAGATGGTGCTTCAGCTATCACTTGGATTAACCTAAATAATGACCAAAGTGACTTTTTTAGCAAAGCTTTGATCATAAACTCCGTAGATCAAATTAACCCTGAAGAATTCGTAGCATTTATCTATTAGTTTATGTCCTGCAGCCAATTATTTTAGTTGTAGTTTAGTGACAATTATTTAAAGGCATTATTTACTTATACATATTTAGATGTATATCGTAAAGTCCAGAGGATAATTATATATCGTAAATGAAATTATAATGAGATTATAATTATGAAATTCATATTACATTTATGTATTATCCCTAAATTATTCCTAGGCATTATTTTATTAAGGCTGAACATTAATAGAACGTAAAAAGGCTAACACACATTATGTTTTTTGAAGAAACTTAAGTATGAAGAAACTTAAACAAACATGTGGATGCTTGCTAGAGAACAAGTTTACTGAATAAACATGATATGAGAAATCCATTTGAAACATTACTTGTATGTCTATGAAATTTTTCATTGTATGATTGGATAAGTAATTATTTAACTTGAGGTCTCCAAAGTTATCTTATATAAGAATTGCTATGCTTTGATTCTACTTATAACCTATTATAATTATAGGTGGTTCAGATGATAGTCGTTGGATGTAGTATAAATTATATAGAGCTAGTTGAAAGATCAAGATATGATTCATCACCCTAAAGTAATTAGGGAGAATATTATGTTGTCCTCAATTAGTATTGATTTGAAAAATATTAATTTCATGTTCTATATCTAATCTGAACACTGTATGATGAGAAGATTGAATTATACGAAAAAATCATGTATGGAAAGGTTAGTCAAAATCACTTTAACATTCCTAAATATTTGGGTAGTCATGATATTTTGCTAGATGTAAATCTTGATTAATGATTATGAATTGTTTAATTGGAGAACTAAAGATAAATTAAAAAGAGTTTCAATTTATCTAATTCTAATTATAAATTAGAATGATAATTTATAATCATTGCCAACATATGTGAGAACTTAATAGGTCTCACGTGAAAAACGGGTTGAAGAGAGTAAAGATATTTTAATCAGGTTAGACTTGATTGTAAAGTTTGAGAAATTTTATGATTAAATATGAGATATTTAATAAATAAGAATTATTATGAGATATTAAATCTTACTTGGGCATAATTGGTATTTAATAAGAATTTTTTGTAATTCTAATTAAAATTTGACTAAAATTAAAATTTAATTTCAGTTAAATTACTAAAATGTCCAAAATTTATTATAAATAAGCTTAAGCTCTAATGGAGCTACCACTTCTTGCTTAACTCTCTTTATAAGAGTTACAGAGTTCTCTCAATCTATTATATGAATACTATTAAGGCTGAACACTTGTCCAACTACAGTGGGTAAAATAGATCGATTTTGAAAACTGCTCGAGGGATACAACAAGAATATGATCAACCTTTGAAATAAGATACGAATTAAGATTCATGCTTTATTATGATTTAATTGTTAATCGTTTTATAGAATTAAAGTGATTTTGATTTTCAAGAAATCAAAACACGAAAAAATTTCATAATTATTTTATTACGGTTGAGATCGTATCCCATTTCGATTTGCTAGCAGTGGCAAAGCAACTTTTAATTATATAATTTGATGCAAGTCAATTGATTGTTATTGATTTGATTAAAAATAACAAAGCTTAAAATATTAATTAATTAATGAATATGTTGAGTATATATTAATTAATTAAAACCTGATATTTTTATTCTTGATTGTGAAATAATTAGGCCTTGTCTTTTTTTGGAAATTGGCTTAGGAATAAGCCATGTATATTGCGTCTGCCATGAATTTGTAATTACTCTAAAAGGAAAAATCAGATTATGCATCTTCGTTTGTGATTGTTTATTCTGGTTATTGTGTTTCTGCAAAATTGTTTTTTCTTTTTGCTTCATTCCTTCACATTTACTTCCTTTTCTTGCTTATGGAATTTTGAAATCTAGATGTGTTAATTGTTGGAATCCAACCGTGATCGAATCACGGGCGCAGCGGAAATTAAAATTTTACGGATTCCGAGCGGATCTCAATAATTGATTAAACTTGAATCAAAAACAATATTGGATTTAGAAATCCTACCTTGTCGCTTTCCGGAGAAAACTTTGAATATTTTTCTCTGAGTGATCAGTCACTAGCTGTCCACTTGTCCAGCCTCTAATGGTATCCACAGAGCAATTTTCAAACTGTTTTGGAGGAAGAAGACAAAAGTGCTAGCTTTTATAAAGCTCTTCACTTAAATAGAAAAATCAAGATAGTCTTTTATTAAAATTAAAACTCCTTAATTATAATTAGAATTAAATTCTAATTGTAATTAATTTAATTTTAATAAAATCAAATATCTAATATTTGATTCTCAAAGTTTCTCAAACTTTATAATTAAATCCAACTTAATTAAATTGATTTTTCTTTCACAAATTGCTCTTTGATGTGTGA
>JAOSBL010000009.1:14299210-14315161 GCA_027568915.1 Erythroxylum roraimae
ATCTTTATGTTAAATATTATCCATATACCGTATCATGTATGGATTGACATGTTGATTTGGTTATCATGCTTCCGTTGTGTTGGGCCCCACACCCCACCTTTCGGTGTTTGGGGGTTATACCCCGGCGTGTGTTTGTGGGTTATACCACGTTACCACAACCTTAATCAGTATTGTCTTCTTTGGCCACGAATCGAACTCGTGACCTCAAGGTTTTGTTGCTTTTACAAGTACGCCTCTTACCATTGAGCTAACCCACAAACACACGCCGGGGTATAACCCCCAAATACCGAAAGGTGGGATGTGGGGCCCAACACGTTGCGTTATGATTTCTAAAAAAGTTTTTGAAATCCACCATTTAACCAAATATTGCATGTTTTCATTTTCGATCCAACAGATAAAAGATTGGCCTTCTAAGGCAATCAACTTTAGTATTTGTGATGACCAGAGAAGAGGTAGGTTTTAAGTTTATTAGTAACATGAAAATAGAGAGCTTAAGTAGGAAACTTAAGCCTTAAATGCTAACTTAGGTGAGAAGTTAAAAGAAAATTAGTTTGAAGTGATCATATGGTCACCATACATGTCTAAAGTTTCCAAATGAGAGTTAAGAAAGATAGAACTAAGAGTAAATAAGTGAACTCAGGTTAAGCATTCAGTATATTTGAACTAACATTTGTACAATACTGCATTTTTGAATGACATACACTTTTAATTAATAAGAGATGATACCGTAGCACATGACTTTTACCACATGTGCAAAAATGACCATAAAAGGGATTAATGTAAGTCTGAAGATCTCAACTTATATTGTGTGAGACCCCCGAGATTAAATGAATATTATCTAATTCTTAAGAAATAAATTTAAGGTTTTTTAACTTTAGAATGTTATTAAAAGATTATGTTTGATATGATTTTATGGGGCAATTCTTACAAAGCAATTTAAATTCAATTAAAGGGAATTGAGAATAGAGGATGGTCATTTTCTAATTGTTAAATCACATAAGAAAATACAGTATTCAAAGATATGGTCACTGACCTTGTGTAAGAGAATTGAATACATTTGTGATATGATAAAATAAATGAGATTGAAATACGAGATATTACCTAGTGTGCATCATACAAAATTTATTCAATGATCGATTTATTAATCGAAACGTCATATATTCCTAAGAGATATATGACTATAAGATCTCATCGTTTATTCGTTACATGAGTTATTAGACAAGTATGATAACATGTATATATCTTATTAATTAAATCTATCATATGTGAGTGTGAGAGAGGACGGTCCCTGTTAAGGTTACTCCTTTGTGATCAGAAGATTACGGGTTCAAGTTAAGAAAAAACTTCTTCATAAAATGCAAAGAAAAACTGTGTACAATTGATGGCCGTTCCCTAACCCACTAACAATGGTTGAGTTAGTCATTGTAATTTATTGCCATTGTGATGTATTTTGCAATTACACCGCGTTGTTTATAATTATCTGCAATTGTTATATAAAATGTGACTCAAAATTTTAAAATTTTAGACATGACATCCTCAGTTAGATGTATCTATGTTGCGTATTTTGTGTCTATGCTTACAAATCTGGAAGCATAATTGTCATTAAGTATGGATCTTTGTTTCTTTGACCGAATTGGGAAGATGAGCAGTTGAAGTGGATGCAAATTCAAAAGACGCCTTGTTAGTAAAATAATATCATTCAATATTTAAGTGCCCACTTAAATCTTAGAAGTGAACTGCGAACGGCGATATGATTTCCAGTTCCTGTAAGAGCTTCTTCCTGACATCACACGTACTTCTATATGTAACTAATATCTCCTAACTGTACTTTCAGCAGCTAAGTAGTCATTTTCAGACAATATGAACCGAACACACACAGGAACCGCACTACTGGACCCATACACGGCTGCTCGGTATGTCTATCTCAACCTGCGCTCTCTCCCCCCTTGCTTTTTAAAGGTACAACATGATTGATATGCAAATCCAGTTGGTATTCTTGTTTTGTTGTTTTACATTCGTGTATCTTGTTTCTTAGATCAAAATTAAACCTTTTCCTTTTTCCTTCGATGTCTTAGACATATTTAATCCATTAGAAATGTAGTGGCAGAAATTTGATTAGTGCTCTTACGGTAGAGTTTCTTAACGAATGCTCAAGTTGAAACTTGCGAGAAAAGTTTGCAGTACACTAATTTTATGCCCGATACATTTATAGGGTGCAATGTAATTATACGCTGAAACTTAATGTGGTAATTGATTATATAAATGGAGACCGAGTGAGGACTCTATAATGGTGATGACTTCGTTAAATAAAGTTAGAAAATTTAAGAATTACTGGTGCCAAGTACCAAAAATAGTTCAACTTTGACGCCATCACTCCACCCAGTACACACTAATGATACTATATGACTTTACACACTAATGAACAAAATCTAGATGACCTAATACTATATGACTATCTTTTTGGCTGATAGCAACCAAGTAACTATTTACAAAGTTTAATCAATCAACACAAATTGGAATCTCAGTAAAAGTAAAAAAGGTACAAACTTAGAGCTTTATTCTGAAAATAAATTAATATATACATTTTGATGATGGAGGAATGAGAATACTTTTTTTTATAAACAAATAAAATACTACATCATGGGATGAACAGAAACGTGCATTTATTTATTTATTTATGTTTTTAATGTTAACAACTGTTTAACAGCATCCTCTTTGCCTTCTTTTTTGACATCTATGAATTGTTTAGTTTGGGTTGATACCCTCTTCTTCTAAAGGTCCGTATTGGATTCAATGCATACCCTCTTCTCAAGTTTTCCAAACTACTTTCAGAAAAATCTCTGCTCAACCTTAGAATCATTTACTGAAAATCATTAAGTAAAAGATTTTGTGGGTTACATGCTCGGTGGAACTGACGATGCTGTGGTCCCAAATTCTTGATTTTGATCTACTTCCCAACGCTATTTCCCCATTTGATGATACATCAAGAAGAAAGTAAATCGGATGCTCTGATTATAAATTGAATTATTTGGTTTTTGGTTGTCCCTTTCAAGATTCTTGTGGACCTTGATTTTGCATGACTTGAAAGTGGCTAGCTTGACTCTATTCCCTTCTTGTTGGCAATACTGATCCGTGTAAGGCATAAGTTGAAAGGCCAAAATAATTTCCAGGAAAAGCCAAGTTTCTAATTTGCCCATGCAATGTGTCTGGTTACGTCTCTAGACTAAGATGGTTAAAGAAAAGGACAATTTTTGGTTATCTCCTAGTGCGTGGTCTATTGCCAAGTTTGGCTCTTTCTCTCCTTATCCCAATTCTTTTTAATAATACTAGGCATTCATTCTCTTTTACCGTTTAATTCCTCCATCTCCATTCAGCTTCCAGCATCCACCTCTAACTGATCAGTAGTAGTTTCTACTATTGACCTTCGATATCTGCTCTGGAACTGAATACCAACCATGGAAGGCAATGTTATTCCTGGAGAAGGGTCCAAATATGACAAGGCAAAGGAAGTGAAGGCATTTGATGAAACAAAAGCTGGAGTTAAAGGACTTGTAGACAATGGCGTGAAAGAAATCCCAAGGTTTTTTGTCCATCCGCCAGAGAACGAGCAAAACTCTCCATTGTTATTCGATAAAAATGATAAAAGCGCCTTTGAGATACCGGTGATAGACTTGGAAGGGTTTGAAAGTCGTCGAAGGAAGGAGATAGTAGAAGAGATTAGGAAAGCATCGGAAACATGGGGTCTCTTCCAAATGGTTAATCATGGAGTTCCTGTTGGTGTAATGGACGACATGCTAGCCGGGGTGAGAGAGTTCCATGAAGGATCAAAGGAAGAGAAGATGGAATGGTACTCGCGAGACGCAAACAGAAGAGTGAGGTACTTTAGTAATGGAGATCTTCTAGTGAGTAAAGCACCAGCAAATTGGAGGGATACAGTAGCATTTTACTTCCCAGATGGTGAAATAGAACCTCAACTCTTCCCAGAAATATGCAGGTAAAAGTATAGAGAGGTAATTGTTGGGATTCATGTAGATGCAAAAGTTTTGATATGATTAACTATGTTGCAGAGAAGCAGTGAGTGAGTATATGAAAGAGATAATAAAACTGAGGAGAACGGTGGCAGAATTGCTATCAGAGGCACTAGGGCTAAGGAGAGAGCATCTAATAAGCATGGATTGCATGGAAACTGAATCATTGACGTGCCATTACTACCCGGCTTGTCCACAGCCAGAACTGACATGGGGAGCCACAAGGCATACGGACCCCTCTTTTTTGACAATACTCCTTCAGGACGACAAAGGTGGCCTCCAAGTTTGTACTCGTAATCAATGGGTTGATGTTCCCCCGCTACATGGTGCCCTAGTAGTCAACATAGGGGACTTGATGCAGGTAAGATTCATTCATTTACTTTTAACCAAATTCCAACACATAAATTCATTGAATTTGAAGTTGAATACAGCTCATCACCAATGAGAAGTTCACAAGCGTAGAGCATAGAGTTCTGGTGGGAAGCGCGGGATCAAGAGCTTCAGCTGCTTGCTTTTTCTATCCAAGTACAGCTAATAACTTTAAACCCTACGGAGCTTTGAAGGAGCTCCTGTCCGACAATGCACCAATATACAGGGATACACATTTTTGCGAGTTTATGTCCCACTTTAAGTCCAAAGGATTAGACGGTAACTCAACCCTTTCCTATTTTAAACTATGATTTCTTTCTTTCGATTCCACCATTTTAAGGTACGTCTGACATCTCAACAACCAATATGAATATCATCTTCCCGCTCGCTATTTTTACAAATCTGGGTCTAGGCAATTTTTTTTTTTTTTGGGTGCTAAACATTCAGAATTGAATTGAAGACCACAGCGTAATCAACCTGTAAGCGAATCATTTGCATTTTACCTAATAGCCTCAAACTGTAGTCTGTTGAGATTTTATATTTTCAGACTAATAAATCTATGAAAACTCTTTTAACAGAAGACATCGTCCACTCCCTTTTCTCTAGTTTCCTTGTTCTTTGGGAAATGATAGGAGAAGGGAAAAACCGAAAAGAAACACAACCCAAAAAACGCCAATCAAAGATCACAAACACTGGCTGCTTTACAACATCCCCAAGGGCTGACCAACCTTTGATGTTAGCTCGTAGCTTTGTGCTCCAACGCTTGTACGAGGGACCGTAAGACGTCCATCCTATGCATCACTTTGATGTTCTCTCCCTGAAATATTTGTAACCAAACTTGAGCTATGGTAAAAGAAAAAATTCACTTAATTAATTAAGCATAGGAGATGGAGAAGTTTATGCTGTCTCCATTTCTGCAGCCCACAAGTGCTTGGATATCAGGAGCTTTTCTCGTTACGTGAGTCAATCATCTATGTCAACAATACGCGAATCCAGTGAAGGTATAAATTGGTTTTAAATTTCTCATGAAACTTCAAAATAATTCATGTAGAACATGAAATTGTATCATAAAAATGCAAGTTTTAAGCATTATATAGTCCAAGGCTGTAAGTTACCAAAACCAACAACAAGGTTATGCAATCATGTTCTATCAAGTGATTACAACTGTGCATATACTCTAGTATATTTAAACGTTGACATCCTCTGTTATCTCCGGGGTAAATAATAAGCCCATGAATGTCTACTTCACCACATACCAGATACTTCATAAAAGAACTAACGCCTTACCTCAACCACAAAACACATCCATGTCTTTTCACCATGCAATTCCGTAATTCCTTTCAGGATTGTTAGACCTAAACTTCTGATAGCTTCTGCTATCTCAAGAAAATGACTGCACTCGTCACACATCATCTGCACAAATCAGAGTACTTCTAAGCACCAATAATTAGCCAAGAAAAGAAAAGGTCTTCTTTGGAGGTCCTTTTTTGTTGATGATTTTCGACAGATGAACAAGTTTAATATGGTATTTAGACATCCAACCTGTAGTTACCTCCACTAGCATCTGCCTAGTTTTGTTCAGATTCTCCGCTACTATTGAAGAAACTTTTAGGTGGCTTTCCACTTCCAATGCCCAGCTTGAACCTTGCTCCTGACAGGGACCATCTGTTGCCTTGTGATGCATCTGCCAAATTGACCAGCAAGTTAATTATCATAGCATTCAAATGCTGTGAAGACTATGCTGGTAATACATACTATGAGCTCCATGTGATGGCCAAAATTGTTGAATTCAAGATGGCCAAACTGGCCAACTAACTAGAGTATTGCACTCAATGTGAGCAATGTAAAGTACTAACCCTACCACCCTCCCCCTAGTTGTCTCTACAGCAGACGCTGGCTAGTTCTTTCTAGGGGCATATGCTTGAGGGTTGGTCCTATGGAACAATACTAATAATACCAACTGGCTTATTACTGATGAGAAGTTCTCATTCATATTTATAGGTGAAAATATTGCAGGGAAACAAACATAGTTCATCGATTGATGAAGAAATGAATTTCATATTAGCACCCGTCTAAAAAGGTACCAGGCCTTACCTTTGTCTCAGCACATTTATTGACCTTTGCAGCATGCTTTGTGATGCTTTCCAGAAAGAGCATGTGCTTTATTGTGTGCTCCAGCAATGAATCAATACTACACTGCAATTTTCTTAGATTTTTCAGCCTATATCATGTGTGAGATTTACAAGCATAGAAACTGAAAATGCCGAAGTCAAAGTTGTGATGGTATGTAGGAAAGTTACCTTCGATCCATGCGGCACGAGCACTCTCAACTCCTTAATACGATCTTGAATCAATTGTCGGTCCCTTGGCCTTGGCCTAGAATTTTCACCAGGCCTAGCTCTCTTCTTCTTATTTCTATCTGGCTCTGAACATCTATCCAATTGCTCACCACAAGTACTAAGGCATACTGATGAAAATTCATTAGAATTAGCGCCACACACCTCCTTTGAATTGGAGAAATGACGAATACTCTCTTCATCAACAGCAAACTGACTAATTGAACACCCTGCTGAGTGCACGTCATTCTTAGCGTGGATGGAAGTCTCTGGCATTTTCTCAGTTGCCAACAGAGACTGAATTGATGTACAGACAGATTTTTCACTTCTAACTTCACTGCCACCATAGCAAATATTGCCCACTACTGCTTCTAAAAGGCTCTCTGAGCCACTATCAAATGTCATATGGCTCTCATTCATCCCTGTTGACATCTCAAGATTCTCAACATCTTCAGCTTCAGCCTTTCCTGCCTCACAATCGAAGTACATAGAATTCTTCGAGGAAATTGGTTTTAGAGCTTCAAGCAGCTCATATCCAGCAGAGAACTTTAAAAATGTAGAGATGTTGCTGTGACTTGATTCAGTCTGATACTCCAGATCATTTTTCAAGCTGTTGTCTGATGATTTAGGTAGTATGTCCAACACCCCATTCATATGAATATCTAGGTCATTTGGTTTAACTCCATCACAAAGAGTACACTCAAAAAGTTCTGTTGCGGAATTCAAAAAATCAGTTTTGGATTTTGTTCTTGGAAGTATAGCATAACAAGTACCCATATTATTCTCAACCAAGTCATTTGAATGTGGAGATCTAGTCTGTTCTGATCCCTCGGCAGACGATTTCCGAATGCTGGTCTCTCCTCCAGAAACTTCACTAATCAAATTAAATCCTGCTTGATTTCGATGCTCCAAGAGTGAATTAATTTCCTTGAATGGAAGAATGTTTATGCTCGTATCATTCTCCTGTGAGGATATTTCAACTCCATCATAATTGTTGATTGCTTCAATTGATGTCTTCTGACAAACAGAAGAAACATATGAAGAGTCGTCACTTTTTTTCTGTAACTCTGGAAACATAGGCAACCAATCATTTGGGCCTTCCTTATTTGCAGATCCATCAAGATAGCATAAACTATCAGGAAAAGTACCAGGAGCAGAAACTTTTATCGGTAAGCCTGGCTGGGAACAGGAAAGCACTCAAGTATTAGTAAGGTCCACATCATCAAAAGGAGAAACTGATAACTATTTTCCTATATATATTAACCAACGCACCAGTGTGAAATTCACATATCTTACACTCACAAATAGAGTGCATGAAATTTTACCAAAAACAATATGCAGATTGGATGGGGAAAGCAATAGATATTTACCGGACAAAATGAAGCCTTCATACTATACTCTAGAGGACTACTAACATGCACAATTGATGAATCTAGAGGGGCTAGAAACGCATCTTTAATATGAGTCACCAGCTTCATATCTTCAACAACCTGGTCCATTCAAAACAGGAGTAAATATAGATTCCAGTGGCATGCAAGCGCTATTTTGACCAGCAAATCCATGATCAAAGAAACCTAACTCCGTGAAAGTTGACACTTTAATATATTTGACAAAGACAAACACAAAGTAAATTGTGTCAAGCACATCCAAGATGCTAAACATTAGGTCCTCTCTCCTCTCTTTTCTTCTTCGATACCCTGCATCCATATGGTTATCAGTGGAGAATACTTGCAAATTGATAAAATGTTAGCAGAGCATTACTGAGACCTAACTAGACCCTCTTCCAACTACTTTTCCAACCAAGAAAACTTTATACGAGCATTATCTTGTATAGTCATCCATAGATCAACTTATATTACACATCAATGCCAGTTGAAAGGCTCATCTCTTAACATGAAATTACATGGAGAATGCTATTGGTTCAGTTTTCTGTCCCAAATGTGTCTCATAAGATATCTTAAATGCCGAAAGCAGTAGTCTGCATGTTTTTTCACAATTAATAGAAGGATGCTCTAAAATTCTTACTTTGTTAAACGAGCCAAGTTGCAGAACACCATATGGAGCAACAGCCACAACAACAACAGTCTGCATAACGCCATTTACACTCATTAAGGATTTCTTAATTCAATTAGAATTGAGATCAAAGAGGATACCCCCATCTAGAATAAAGAGGAACCAGTATAACATCAAAATTCAAGGCATACAGCCAGCAGATCAAAATTAATTACGATATAAAGATATGGAACTTTAGAAAATGTCTAATTCCTTTAACTAGGGAACATATAAAGCAAAATTGAGATAGTAAATTCACTTATCCTATACCACAGAGAGATGATTTTGGAACAGATCACAAGTTTGAAAAAAGTTCATTAGCAGTTACATGAAATAATCTCAGATGGACCTGGAAAATGACCCTGGACAATAAGCCATCACATATTAATATAGACAAAAGTTAAAGAAATTCGACATACCCTGATCCCTGCTGCAAATTGACCTTGCCATCCATCAGAATACTGAAGTGTAACAAGAAGAGAGAAGTGAATTGACTCAAATGGACAAAAGATTACAAAACAATACAGTCGCATGATTAATCTAATATGAACGAAATACAATACCCTACTTACCCCAAAAGACGAGAAGGAATTTGGTTCAAGCTTGTCTGTAAAGATCCATTGATGATTTCCAGTCACTGCTACTTGTCCAATAATCCTGGTAAAAGGAAAAATAAAATCGAACTCAAACAATCATCACACCGCCTAAATGAATTACAAAATGGCATTCGAAATAAAAGCCCTTCATCTATTAAAATGGCATTCGAGGACTAACCCTTCCCCAAGAGAATATACGTGGTATGACATCTTTGCCACAGCTAATCCAAGCAGATCTTGTGAATAATGCCCACCATGCAAATCATATAGAGTGTCACAAGAATGTTGAACCTCTGAAGGACCACGTAGCTCACAATTATCATAGTAAGCATCTTCCCATGTCAACACCCTGTCAAACATATAAACTGAGAGTAAAGTCCAATTATCAAGCTTTGATCTAATTCAAAGGGCTCCAAAATTACCAGTACTACACTATCTTCAAATAAAAATACCAAATCTGGAAGGGAAGTCTAAAATTGTAGCCTCAGAACTATGCACGTTTGTTTTCTCTTTCTGGCCTCTATATTATTTTCAAATTGCTTGTAGCCAGGTTATCAACAGGACTAGTATCCAAAGCTCACCGATAGAAATGGTCAAAGGTAAAACCATATATTTTGAGATAACCAAATAAATATGATATAACTATATACACATCAACTCCACACGTTATGTACAGACATGAAACAACCATTTTTTTGGTTCCTCTACTTGACCCTAATTCCTATTCAGTCGCTCACTCTTTTAAATCCTCCTTTTAATAGTGTAACTTTTATTGTCAAAATTATCAGAAATTTGTGTAACAAAAATAATAACAAACATTACATTGCAACTTAAAGTTGTAATTGCCGGCAACTTACATATCAGGGACTAATTCAAATTGGCAGACGTTTTTAAGTAAGAGTTAAGATCTACATGACAATTTATATTCTATTTTAGTACACACAACTTAAATGAACACAACATGAAGTATGTATATTGTAATTGATGTCATTTACATTAGATGAAATCTTTGTTTGTTGACAGATAGGATTATATATGTTATCATATGTAGTAAATAACAAAAGTTTTAATAGAAGGGCCGGAATAAGTATTGAAGTTAAAGAGTACTCAGAATAATGTTCCATGAAGCAGAAACAAAACACTTACATAGCTGGCTTTCGTTTCGCTCTCGAATCTCGATCTCTCCATCAGAACCAAAGAAGCTCAAATTGTACCATAGAATTAAAAAAAGACACGCACACACACACAAGTCGTTAATTAAAGATCCTGAAAACTAAATTGAGAACTCTCAACTTGCTTCAAATCAGAGATTAAGAACAAACTACTTTATTTTAAGGAAAAACTAGCTTACAACACATCCCGGGGTCACTTAACTACCATCCATCCTAAATATACAAATCCAGAACATGTGGCTTACAATTGTTTAGATTCCAAATTCACCAAAATCACAAGAATCACGAGCCTCTCAACGTGCCCAATCAATCACCGATTCATATCAAACAAATTAATATGGCACAACATAAAAAATCACTAACTGTTTCTTAATTGTGAGGACCTACTAAAGTTATAGTACTCACATTCGAGCTCGATATTTGAGCTTCCAAAAGACAGCGTACTTCCACTCGGTATTGAGGCAGAGGCTCCTTAGAGTACAGTGCAAGTCAGTTACCATCCTTTCTCCCCACAAAATTCCTAAAGCTAAACACTAAAGCCACGCACTTAGCGTCCACACAGCCACCGGCAACCACAAAGCGACCAACTTTCGGGAATTATAACAACCCCTAAAACCCCCCACCAACAAGCAAAACCCAAAAGTTTGTTTCTCTCGACTAGCTTCCCCGATACGAGCCTCTACCAGCCTGCTTTCTCCGTAAACCCGCACGCACCTTTATCGGCGGTCCTACCGTTGCCAGCAACAGACGATCCCTTCCCATTCCTTGTTACACCGTCTCCTCTATCAACACCAACTGCTAGTTCAAGCTCCCAAACTCTACTCTCTGTATAGATATATCTATTCAGAGACCAATACTAAGCACCATGACTGAAACATCCAAACTCAATATCGAGAAAAAAGCGAGAAACCTCGCCGTTTTAGGCATGAAACAAGACAGAAGAAAAAAAAAGATGGAATAGGTAGGTAGTGGGCAACTCTCTAGCTTATATCCGACGACATCATTAAAAGACAATGGTTATCAAGCGAACTATAGGCTCAACGAAAGAGCGATTTCTGTTGCGTCCAACTCAAAGAGCTTTGACCTTCCTCAATAACAAGGTATAGAGATGATTTTCTCGGTTAAAATGTTCTTTTTTTTTTTCCTGAAAAAGCTAGAGAGAAAGAGAGGCAACGAAGCTTTCAGCGGAAGAGAGAGTTTCTGGGCACACTATGAATGCTAAGGAAACGGGGTTTGGTTGGTGTATTTATAGACTTATTGACATTAATGCGCACATTGAGAGAAATGATACAAGTAGAAGAAAAGAAAATAGTAATGAGGTTGATTCTTGATAGAAAACAACATGTGTTATGAGTACAGTTTGCGAGGTTGTGGCCAACAAAATGATGCCCTAGCCCCTACCCCTAGTGAAGAAAATCAAAATGCCCTCTTTCCATTTTCTCCTTGGCTTTTCTTCTGCACACTTCAAACTTTTCTGTGGTCGTATGATGTTAATGCTAAGACACATTAATGATTGAGCATCATTGTCCAAGTAGCACCATTTCAAATCTGCTGGCACAGTTTAATGGTATAGCAGATTTCATCCCATCCCTTATGTGTTGTATCCTGTTGTCCTTCCTGCGAGTGCAGTGGCTGACATGACATTAAGAACAACAATACAAAACCAACAACATCAACAACAATGTACAATTGCCATATAATCAATCATAGAAAACACATTTCACTGGCTGTAAAAAGATTCAGTTTGTCGGAAGTAAATATTGGATCTCACCTAATTCACTGCTAGGTTTCCTAGGCATCGTGGTTTACTCTATTCTATTGCTCGCCGGATTTTCATTCTTTAACTTGTCAACGGAAATATATGTTCTATTAAAAATGATATAACATAAAATCACATTACCCAAATCAATCTCGTCTCTTTTTTTTATTTAACTAGAATTTTTAAAAATAAAAACTAGTATAAAAATTCAAAATTAACAGAATCGTTATTCTTGTATTAAAATAAAATAAAGTTAATTTTAATTTTGTTTTCCTATTTATGTAGACTATTATAGTTTTTATTCTATTTAATTTTAATTTTAATTGGTTGAATTTCTTTATGAATTAAAGGGTTTGTAGATCTCTCATAACCATTTTGATATCATATCATATACTTTATTGACTTATAATTTTGAAGTTAAAACATTCAACTTCATGAGCATTAATTACTTTTTAGTATATATTAATCAAATATATGTAATAATTTATATTTTAAATACATTATTTAATGAATCAGAATCAAATCATATACATACCCAATTTAAATAATATTTAAGGTGTTTTATTTTTAATTAACTATTTTCTTTAATATCTTACCTTTGATTTTTTTAATTAAAAATTTATAAAAGACTATATTCACCGCTCAAAGCGCCACATGGAAATTACCTACTACTCTAGAAAATAATTGATTCTCATGACAGCTCTTTTAGCATATTATTTTTATCATCTCCCTAGCCTTTCTCCCTTCAATTCGTCAAGCGGCAGAATCATCCAAAGTAGATATTGTAGCTTAGCTTTTTACTAACAAGTAATCTAGGAGGTGTGACTAGCGTAGCCAGTCTCCACAGACACTCATGATCAGTAATGGCCTCATCTGTATCTTCTCCTATTCTCATCATCACTCCCTAGTCAATATAGATGGGCGTGACGATGAAAATATACTATTTCACATTCACTGTTGACATATGACACCACTGGCCAGTACCTGAATAAACTGATATATTTGGCAGGAATATTTCTTATGTATCATTAACTTTCCTCCAAAAGAATTTAAAGGAAAAGCAGTAAGCTTTTGCTAAGAGTCAACTCGGCCACTCGACGGTGTTCGTTCATTTAAGGCCGCCCACTTTCAGGCTTTTCAGCTCTCAAACTCATTAATGACTAACAGTGGCCCCAACAAATCTAGCATAAGGAATCTAATGATCATTAGCACTAAAAAGAACGTTGCTATCCGGGCCTTTAGATGCTACGAGACAATGTTATGGATGCAAGATTAATGATTGGCTTCATTGTACTGAGTTCCACCGGCGAAGTTCATTTTAGTGGAGGAGAAGTGGAGCGCAGGGACGGAGTCAGACTCAACTTTAAAGGAAGGCCGAGATTTTTAAAGGTAGAAATTTTTTTTTAAAGGAGGGGCCACTTATATTTATAATTTTAAAAATTATAATTATATAAGTAATTTTTAAAAAAAAATTTGAAAGGGGGAGCTATACATAGCTCCGTCTCTGGCAAGACGTAGCCCCAAGAAACACCTATCTTATCTTTCTTGTCTAGAATTTGCATGTCTAGCAAATCCAAACCGGAATTATATTGCTGTAAGATTATGGGACTGCAGTTACAAATCTTAAATGGGATAGATAACTCATAAACAGGATGGTTCTTGTTGAAATATATAAGCCCCGCTAAATACAAAAATATCAAGTCAGCTTCAGTTGGTGTGATTCTGTTTCCAGTAGAACAGGCTTGTCAGTGAAATGATATCAGTTACCTCAATGTCAAAGGCACAATTCAAGTTGATCATCAAAATGGTTAATACCCAGTACCATTCGATAATTAAGATATTGACGGTATTAAGCGTACAAACCCCAAATGAAGCTGTTGTCAGAGAATATCCTAGTGGGAATGACTTTTGCTTTCTACCCACGATGAGAATTGGCGATGGAATGCGTTATAACTTTATAGCTGAGGCAATTCAGCTAGGATTAAGTGCTTAATCGAATTCGTGTACACTTGGAAGATAAGGCGGGCTAAGTGGCTTTAGTCATTCAATGTGCTACGTAAAGTAGAGAAGCCACTATAAAATTGACAAGTACAGTTTTGTTTGTTCTTCTTAGTTGGCCTTATTCTATGTCAACTATACGATGACATGTATGAGTTTATAAGAATGACCTCATCAGTAGGAAAATGTTACTTTGAACATATGTTAGTTGTAGGTGAGTTGTGCTAAACTACCTTTCTTTAAGTGGAAGAATTTTAGTACGAAGTTATAATATCATTTCCATTACTCATAAGAATAAATCACTTTATGGATTTTACTTTTGCTTTTCAATAGATTAAAGGACAATTTCGCTTCTTCCATAATTATTATTTTTCAATTTTTTATGCTGTTTTTATGAAACTCACATCTTGTATTCTTGTTTTTGAAACTTACTACTGCCTTATCAGTTAAGTAATTAATTATATTTGTAATATGTTAATAAATATGGATGTTTGGATCTTTCATTTTCTACTCATACATGATGAGACTAATTTATTATAATTCCACGATAATCACGCTTACTAAATAATTCAGACGATTAATGATAAGTCCTAATTATGTTATATTTTTAGTATGATTTTGAGAGTATTTTACTTGTGTTTAGATAGCTTTTATTGGATTTGATACTCATTGTGGCATATATTTTATTTATAAGCATTATTGTAGCTCCAAAAACAATGGATAAATTTAACAAGCAAAATTTAAGTTAGAGAAGTTTTTGATATCATTGCTAGAGACTAGGATATCAGGAACATTTTATTTTTAATAATATAATCATGTTTTTTATTTATTTATTTTAGAATTATCTTTCTTTATCTTATGTTTGTTGGCTTAATTTTAGGACTTAAGTACTTGAGTTACGACAACTAAACATATTGACAAGATAATACAGAGGATTACGTTAGATCATCACTTATGGGGATATAATCTAACATTATTAGGACACTAGCAGAGGTCAATAATTTTGAGATCAAGTCCAACATGATTCAAATGGTTCAATAACTTACATAGATTACGGCTTTCCTAATAAGGATCCAAACATACACAACAACAAAATTTTGGGGATCTTTTAAACATTCAAGATTAATGGAGTTTTGAAGGATGCTATTTTGCTAAGGTTGTTCCCTTTTACATTAAGGGACAAAGCAAAATATTGGTGGAAGTTCTTACCTCCTAGATCCATTACTACCTAGAATGGACTTGTTGAGATACTCTTAGCTAAGTATTTTCCTCTAACATAAACCATAAGAAATAGGAATAACATCTTCTCCCTTTAACTATTAAAAAGTAGATGATGTACGAGATGTGGGAGAGATAAAAGGAGTTATTGAAAAAGTATCCACACTACGAGCTAGATTTGAGATTAAAAATATAAATATTTCACTGTGGGTTGAGTTATGTATCTAAATAGTTAATCAATGTATCTTTAAATGGAACTACTAGCTTTAATGTAATACCCCATTACCATAGAGTATGGTTTGGATCGGATCCACAGGGCTCAGGGCCCAGGGCGCGTGGCCCTCCAGGTATTGTCCCGTGAGGCCATTGCGGGAGTTTGACCCTGTGACCTAGGGGTTTTGTTGGTCGCAAGGGACCACGCCT
>JAOSBL010000009.1:14355715-14366585 GCA_027568915.1 Erythroxylum roraimae
GCAATAACCACATATGATGCGTCATTTAACCTAGGTCATGTTATCCCTAATGATTACGAATCATTAGTCGCTACACTCGAATTTCAACATAACAATTACTGATTATATCGAAATTCTAGCAATGAGTTTGCAATTAACGATTCAATGAATGCATTAAAACCATCATCTCACAATACCCAATGGGTTCATAAAAAAACTAATCGAATAATAACAAAAATATGATTATTCATACACAAAACCCAATTCAATTAACATCGAATAACACAATCAATTCCTAATGAGAGAAACAAAAAACAAAATAAAAAATAAAAAATAAAAAATACTTAACCCAGGTCATCAGTGTCGATATCGCCTCTGAACCAGCATCAGGATGTCTAGCCCTTGATGGGCCTTTTTCGAAAAAATGCTTCAGCCAACGTGTTATGGCACTTACCGAGGACCCCTTCCCTTTAGCGTCTACTGTTGCCCACTCTATTTGTTTGTTCCTGTAGCGTGATGGGACAAATAAACCTTGAGGGTTTATTGTCCCCGCACGCTGCTCACTACTCTGTGTTTTTATCAAAACACCTAACACGCTCCTTGGAATGCAGACACCCCACTGAAGACGTAGCTGCTGCCTCCACTGTGCCTATTTTATGTCTTTCTATCACCTCTGTTCATTGACGAGACCATTTAATTTTGCTGCTCTCCTTTAAAGCCTCGCTCCTGCCCTTTTACTTGTCTCCTGCGTAAGCTGCCTAAATGCAGCGTTGCAGTGTTAAACGCAACGCAGCCACTAAGCTCTTTTTTTTTAACAACTGTGATCCAATTTGCTTTGAACATTTTCTTTTTTTTGGTCTCAAATATATCATCATATCCAACTTAGTAGTCAACACAAATTGAACACAAATTAAGTATTTTATCTTCAGAATAGGATTGAAATCACATTTAAATATATAAAAAAATGTAAGATAATTCAATTCTATGACTAAGTCATCAATAAAAGAGATATTAGAAAACAACATACCATTCTTATCCAATAAGGAATGAATGTTATTATTGTTTCTTATTGCCAAGATATAATTATGAAAGAATTTAGTGTTAATTTCACCATCTCTAAGCTTAAGACACTCTTGCTTTTTGCAGAAGAAGAGAATTATGTTTAAGAAGTTATCCATTGTAATTCTTTAGATTTCTGATTTATACAAATTTTAAGACAAGGTTATTGGGGTGGAGGTAGTATGCTTCATGAGTATTAATAAGCCCTATCTTAGCTAATTGCAGTTAAGTTGAAGTATTAGGGCGAACAAGCTTAATAAAGGCCTTTAGTTTATTCCTTAGGATTTGGGGTTTTCTCACAAATTGAAATGTTTTACAACCAAGTATCCAGCTATCATAGACTCCAGTAACTAGCTTCATAATCCTTGGAGGATAAAAAATTGAAAAATTTGAAAGGAGCTTTTTAAGGAGTCAAAGGGTAAAGATTCTGAACTTTCAAGTAAGAATGATCGGAGCACATATTAGGACCCAACAAAGCATAAGAGTTGGGAAACTCACATAACCAGTTTTGGTTAACAAGAATTCTATGAATCTTTTTCTTTTATTACGCAATTGTTTGTTGTTCCAAGTGAATAAGTTACCTAGGAATTTCATATCAATAATTTCTAGCTTAACGACAACTTCCTCGAGTTCTTTGCGAACATTAAAGAAGTTCACTCTTTTCCCTTGGGCCTCTAAAGAGTGCGTTATATAGTTAAAGTCTCTAAAAAGAATCTAAGGTCTGCTAACAGAATAAATAGCGCTACTGAGGTCCTCCCAGAGTTTCATTCTTTCGAAACCAAAATTGGAAGCATAAATGATGGTAATATTAAAAGATATGTCAGGATTTTCTAGCTTATAGTATAGGTGAACAAATTGTTCTAAGCTTTTATGGACCACAGTCTGCACTTTGTTCTTGTTAAATGCAAAAACCATTCAACTGTTGTAGTGGTGATCATGGTTTCAACCAAAGGACCATTCCCTTCCTAAAAACTTCATAGCTTCTAAAACTTGTGAGCCTTAATTCTTGTCTCAAGTAGTCCCATCAAAATGGGTTTCTTTTTAAGAACTAAATCTTTAACATACTTTTTATAGACTTCATTCAATCCGCTTATGTTCCATAAAAACATAGCTAAAGGTTATATATTAGGAATCCGCCCTTATAGGTTTTCTCCTTTTTCTACATGATCTTATATTAACAATTAGAGACATTTGAAACCCTATCTCTACTTTTTTTTTGAAGACTATAGCCTTGATCATCTTCCTCAATAGATTCTGCTTCTAAATCATGCTCTTCTAAGAACCCTTAATAATAGGTTTTGAATTCATATGCACAAGTAGCTTTTAGGGAATCAATTCTACATCTAGTTCTGCCACAGATTCTGAAGGTTCATTTTTTTACTTCTTCTTGATCATTTTGATCAACTTCTACCTCAATTTGACTAGTTGACACCTCATCAATTCCCATAAGTGCATAATAGTTCCTTGAAATGAACTTTCTCCTACTAGGCTTTGATGCTTTGTTTCCCATTTGAGGTTTCCAGCTATAGTTAAGCTACACTCCTATTTTAACCAATTCATCAACATCATTCATCTTCATAATTGAAATTGCAGTAGGCGACTCCATTTAGGAGCTAACTTTCACAACATCCTAGCATAGGATATTTTCTCAAATTTTGCTATGGCTGAATCAAATGCAAGAGGTTCCCCCACCAAGCTAGCTAGGAAACTCAATCCATCTAGGATCTAATACTCTAATGGAATGTTATGAAAAATTGATCCATAAAGGAATAAATTCAGTCTTAAGCCTGCCAATTTCCAAACCTAGACACCTTTTTTAAACAAACATAGGTTGTCCTCCAATGTGCCAAGGACTAGATTCCATAACCTTATTTATGCTATCCACCTTATTGAACTTGAACAAGAAGGTATCCTCTTCTTTTAGTAAGACCTTGTCTAAACCGTTGCCTCCCTATCTGCCAAGTGCCTAGTTTTGTACCAAAGGAAAAGTAGACCTTTTGTTGAGGAAAAAATCCCATAAAAGTGCATCCCTAATGTTTAACTCCATCTTGAAAAAGTTTAAGGGGAGGGGTGACAATACCATCGACAGTAGTAGCTTGGAAATGCTTAGGAGTCTTTTATGGAAAGTTAGTAGCCACCACATTTCTCTAGGATTTTTTACCTTTAGTTGGAGTGTTTATGTTCTATTTTTTCAATCCCTTTTGCTGCTAGAGATCCTGAGTTTCCTAAAAAGAAAGGAAAGCTGCATTTGAGGAAGAAGGGAGAAGCCTATTGCCTCATAAGGAGGCTTCCACAATGCCTTCCCAAAATTGCATTCGTTTACTATTCACGACATTGTTGATTAATTATAGTTAATCTACAGTGTAAGTCTTCCTCTCTGCCTTGAAGATCCCCTTTTGTCAGTCTCATTAAAGATCGCTGCCTCTTGCCACATCTTTCGCGACTCTCACTCGCTATTGGATCGCTCGTGTTTTGCTATTTTTCACTTACTGGTCTTTCGTTCGCTTGCTTACTTATCTATAATAATTTTGTGTAATTTCAAATGTTATCTTTTACATATTTGAAAAGCTACTATAATATTTTTTATATTTATGCACTAAAAAGTATATACATTTTCAATATGAAATATATACTTTTAAATATATTTATTAAATATATTTAAATTATGTTAAACTAATATATTTAGTTATACAATGTATAATCATTTTATATAAGTCTAATTGCATAAAAATTTATTTTATACATTCTTATTTGTTTCTTTATTATTTATTAAATAAATTGTGGACAATTTTATTATATTCCTTTTTATGTATAGGTAATTATTATTTTATATAGGAGAAATTTTAAGTTTTTTTGATTTGATCCTGAAATCTTTTTAAAATTACAAATTTGATCGATATTTGACCAGTACTTTTATTACTGATCTCTACAAACTGAAAGAGACAGTATTAATCAGTGCCAAAATCTAGTACAAACTTTTTTGTTCAACACGACTCAAATTATTGCTTACTGGTGACTATTTGTGATCTCTATATGTTATATAAGATAAAATAAAATTAATAAAATTAAAAATTATGTAAATGAATTCGTAGTAACTTAAAATTTTAATGTAAGAGTTAAAGAGCCAAAATATGTGGAGATTAGTGTAGATATAGTGAAAAATCAAAGAAAAACATAACTACATAGTCAAAAAGTGAAAATGTGACGAAAAATCACAGAAAAAAATAGATTAACGAGAAATTTACAAAACAAAGAGAAAGAAATAAAATAGATAAAAAGGATTAATATGTAATTAATAATAATTTATTTAATCTAAAATATTTATTTAAAAATTAATAAATTTAAATCACATTGAATTAGTTTGTTGAACTAAATAAAAATATTGTTAATTATATACAAAATTAAATCATATTTAAATAATTCAATATCTAATTTAGATAATACTTCTTAAATTGAATATAACTTTTTCATCCGACTTCCAATTAAGATAATTCAAGATTTTATAGAAAGCTTAGGAAAAACTCTATAAAAAAAATTCTTTTGAGTTTTTGAGAAAATTTTAACATGTTCAGAGATATGGTTGTATCTTATGGTATGTTCATAAAATAAATAATGTCATGTTTTCGACTTCTTTAAGAAAAATTTAAAGCACAAAATTTTCAAAATATTTCTTAAGCTTTATATAGCATCTTAAAATTATCTCAATTAGAGTTTAGATAAGACAGTTATGTTCAATTCAAGAAGAATAGTTTAAATTAACTATCGAACAAGTTAGACTTTATTTATTTTTGTATATAATTAAACTAGGCGTAACTTTTTCATATGACTTTTGATTAAGATTATTTAAAAATTTATAGAAATATTAGAAAGAGCTCTAAAACTTTTATCTTTTAAATCTTTTAAGAAAATATTAAGAACATGACCATGTCTTAGGGCATGTTGTTAAATAAATAATTTCATCAAGGACATGCCCTAGGCATAGGTGTGTCCTACATCATGTTCTTTACTTTTGTAAAATACAAAACACAAAATTTTTAGAATACTTCCTAAGCTTTCCTTATCTTCATTCATGTCAATCAAAATTCACATAAGAAAGTTACACCCAATGTAAGAAACATTGTCTAAACTAGGTATTAGATTAGTTAGACCTAATTTAATTTTGTATATAATTAATTTAATTATATATATGATCAATAATTTTTTTATTTATCAAATTAGTCTACTATGATTTTTACTGACCATGTTGAGTTATTACAAATGTGATTGATCAAAACGAATATACCAAAATATTTTTTTAAAAAATATCCATAAATATAGTTTGACACCCTAATTGTGTTTATTAGGAAATACTTAGATGAGTACGATCTAGGATATAGGTGTGTAGTTTAATTCTGTCATGTGGAAAATATTTCATGAACATAAAGAAGAACCACTCTTTTATGGCATTGATATGGAACTTAATGTGATAGTATTTTTTATATAGAGATATGGCATTATTTATATTGTGTAACGATATTATTTGCATTACCTAATGATATTATTTATATAGAGTGTTTATATTCAGACGTGTTATTTACATATTAAAGTAAAATTATTATTTGTTTGTTTACTATGGTAATTACAAAGGCATGATATTGTTTGTATTGAGTGATGGCATTATTTAAATAGAGTCATAATATTGTTTGTACTTAAATGTGATATTTATTTATTAAAGTAAAGCTAGTACTTATTTGTCTACTATAGTGATAGTTGTTAGTGTCTTTATTTTCTATCTTTTTGTGTGTTAATTTTCTTTGTTCTTGAGGTTTGAAGTTGTACATAATGAAAATTAATTTTGTTTTATGTCAAGGTGTATTTTGGAACCAAACAGAAAGAACTGCGAAGATTTTGGGATAAAAATAGTTGAACCAGGCATTGAACCTAACTAGACATGGCCTTGTGCAGTGATACTTAGTGGGTGGATGCATGCATCAACTGGAATGAATGAAATGCAGTCGTTGGGCTAACATGCAAGCAGCAAAATAGCACAGCATGCAAATGTTGAAAGCAAGAGGAGCTAAATGGCAAGGAAGCAAGAAGAAAATGCAGCACAGCAGAGACCAAAACACAACAACCAAAAGGCATGAAATGCAGCAGGTTGGAAACATAAAGCAAATGACATAGTGCGGCAGACAAGAGCTGCATTTCACAAACAAAGGCTGGAGGGTTTTTAAGTTGCGTGAATAGTGATGGTGGCGAACAATGTTTATTTGTCACATCAAAGCTACAATAGCAGGAGAGAACAAATAGGGAAGACGAGTAGCGTGAAAAGAGGAGAAGAGGGCTGGTGGCAGAAATTGAACAACAACGCCCGTGACAGTCCTAAATAAAAATCAAGCCACAACAGCACCCATAAGATTCCTAAATAGTTAGGAAAAATTGTGATGTTAGGTAACTAAACTCTTATTTCTTAGTTTACGGAATCCTTGTTATTGAACTATGAATGTTGTGAGACTTTAGTTCTTTATTTCAATCGATTTATTAGTTAATTATTAATTATTTTTCTAGGTTATTATTTGATTGTTCGATTTTATAGCTTGGTGCGCAATTAGTTTGTGATTTTATTCAATCAATTGCTAGATTAAACAAGTTGATGTTCAATTCTTTTAATCAAAAGGAGCGACAAGGATTTTTTCCTACTACATTAGGGACATGATTCTAGGAAAAATAGTTATCTAGGCTAAATATACATCGTATGTAAGTTGTCTGGTTCGTTGATTTTCTTGATTTGTAAAGTTATTAATTAATTAAATCTGAGATCATATTCAGGTTATCGATTAACAAGGGTTAATTAGAATACATGTTTTAGTTAACTAAACATAAGAGAAAATAGGTAAAGAAATTTACCACTATGAATGCTTAACTAATAAATTGATTATTTTTAATGTCGATGATCAACGCAAGTTCAATAATGAAGGAGACCGGAAACCAAGATTGTTCTTATTGATTGTTAGATTCTCATTGTTTTGCTATTAGTTTTTTTAATTTCCTATTCCCATTAAATTTCGTTTAATTCATAATTTAAAACCCCACTTTTATTGCATAACTATTAACATCTTAATTCTTCGTGGGAATGATCCCTAATTTCCACTACTACATTAATTTATATTGCAGGAAGTTGGTTTCTTTTTGTGGTTAGTTGTAGGTGATAGTAGTCATCAAATTTTGGCATCATTGTTGGGAAATTTTTGACGGTTTATATACGTAACGAGTTCGAATCAATCTAAAAATTTAAGTATAATCCTGAAATTGAGAAAGCAGCAAAGGCATTAAGAAAGCAGACAAAAGAAAGATAATAAGTACTGAGAGAAGAATGACGGAGGGAAAGGAACATGGATGTAAATTGCACTTTACTCCAATTGGCTGCTCCAGCTGAGGATTGACAACCTCATTGTATTAATTTTTCGAATTTGGGTGATAATACACTTTTGAGTTGAAGTCAAGACCAATTCACTTGTTACCCACTTTCCGAGGCACATTGGGAGAAGATCCTTATAAGCACTTGAAGGAATTGGATGTTGTTTGTATGAGGATGTAGCCTACTAATCTCATTGAAGAGCAGATAAAGCCAAGGGCTTTTCCCTTTTCTTTGAAGGACAATGCCCAAGATTTGTTATATAATTTACCTGCTAGAAGTATTAAAACATGGGCAGAGATGAAGAAGTTATTTCTAGAGAAGTTTTTCCCTTCTTCTAGGCCGCCAATATCAGGGAAAAAAATAGTGACATTCAACAAAACACCAGGGAATCTTTATATGAATATTGGGAGAGATTTAAGAAGCTGTGTGCAAGCTACCCCCATCATCAAATGAGCGAGAAACTGTTGATTCAATGTTTTTATGAAGGTCTTTAACCAACTAAGAGGAGTATGATAAATGCTTCAAGTGGAGGAGCGCTAGTTGATAAAACACCAGCAGCTGCATGGGATTTGATCTCTACTATGGCTTTTAACTCTCAACAATTTGGAGTTCGGAATGATTATGATTCAAGACATGCTAATGAGATGGGAGTTTCATCGTTGGAAAGAAGATTAGATGATTTGACTTCTTTGGTATGTCAACTTGCAGTATCTAGGAAACAGGAAGTTAAGACTTGTGGTATTTGTTCTATGGTTGGCCATCCCACAGATATATGTCCCACTCTACAAGAAGACCAAGTTGAAGAAGCCAAGGCAATGGGTGGTATTTGGGATAACCTCAAAGGAAGTATGACTCATTTTCAAATACATATAATCTGGGTTGGCGAGGTCATCCAAACCTCCGCTATGGCAACAATCAGGGACAACAAGTAAGTTCTAATTTTTAGCCATATAAACAGCTTTATGTGCTTAAATAGTAACAAACGGGATAAAGTTCTGGTGAAAATGATTCCTTGGAGGACATAGTTAAGACATTGGCTATGAATACTATGAACTTTCAATATAATACCATGAAATTTTAGTAGGTTATGCAAGCTAGCATACAGAATCTTGAGACTCAAATGAGCCAAATGATGATTGCCATAGGCACAAAATTTAGGAAAGCTCCCTTCTCAACCTCAAGTGAATCCAAAAAAGAGTGCTTTTGCTATCACACTTCGAAGTGGTAAAGAGTTGAAGGAGCCTACCCCAAAGGTTTATAAGCGAGAGGTTGAAGAAGACGTAGAGAAAGAAGTTCCAAAGCAATCACAAGAGAAAAAGGAGGGTGATTCTTGCATTGTCACACCTAAATTCAGTGTACAACCTCCTTTTCCTAGTTGTTTTGCCAAGCAGAAGGAGTAGCATGAGAAAGAAATTCTGGAAACTTTTCGCAAGGTACAGGTCAATATTCCTTTGCTTGATGTTGTTAAACAAATTCCTCATTATGTTAAATTTCTTATGGAACTCTAAAGTTAAGTGGCAATGAAAATATGCAATTAGGTGAGAATGTTTCTGCTGTGCTTCAAAAGAAGTTACCTCCTAAGTGTCTAGATCCAGGTATGTTCACAATCCTTTGTAAAATAGGTAAACTGAAAATTGAGAAAGCATTATTGGATTTAGGTGTGTCGATTAATGTTATACCTCAATCTATTTATGAATCTTTAAATATGGGGCCTTTGAAAGAAACTGGTGTCATTATCAAACTTGCTGATTGATCAAATGCCTATCCTATGTTCTTGAGGATGTTTTAGTTCAAGTTGATAATATGATTTTTCCTGCTGATTTATGTCTTACAGATGGGTAATAAAGATTCATCCACTTCAGTCCCAATTTTATTCTGAAGACCATTTTTTAAAACTTCTAAAACAAAAATTGATGTCTATAATTGGTTTTTAACTATAGAGTTTGATGGTGACGTGATTAAGTTCAATATTTATGATTCCATGAAATTTCCTAATGATGATCAATCTTTTGTTTCTGTGAGTTTTCTTGATACTTTAGTGTAGGAAACATTCCATTTAGACGGACCGGATAAGTTATAGACTGCATTTGAAAATAACTTGGATATTCAAGAAGGAAAAACACTAGCCAATTATCTTGCCATTCCTGAGGAGTTGGATACCACTATCTAGATTTTAGAGCAGAGAAAATAATATGTTTTCTAGAGCTAACTAGAAATAATTCAAAGTTGTTGCCATCTCTTATACAACCAACAAAATTGGAGTTGAAGGCTCTTCCAGGTAACTAAAAATATGTGTATTAAGGTGAGCATGAAACTCTTCCTATTATTATTTTGAGCATACTAACATCTTTGCAGGAAAAACAATTATTAGGTATGTTGAAAAATTACAAAGATGCTTTTAGATGGACTATGGCTGATTTGAAAGGGATTAGCCCATCAATTTGTATGCACCGAATTCTATTGGAAGATGGAGTTAAGGAAATAGGACAGCCTCAACAAAGATTGAACCCGCCAATGATGGAGATAGTCAAGAAGGAGATTCTAAAGCCCCTCGACACTGGAATAATCTATCCAATTTCAGATAGTAAATGGGTAAATCTAGTACAAGTGGTTCCTAAGAAAACTGGATTAACTATAGTGGAGAACACTTAAGGTGAATTGGTTCCCACCTGTGTGCAAAATAGTGGAGGGTTTGTATAGATTATAGGAAGTTAAATTTTGTTACTCGTAAACATCATTTTCTACTTCGTTTTATTAACCAGATGCTTGAAAAACTTGCAAGGAAAACTCATTATCATTGTTTAGATGGTTATTCAGGTTATCACCAAATTTCTGTTGCACCAGAGGACCAAGACAAAATGATTTTCATATGTCCATTTAGCACCTTTGCGTATCAAAGAATGCCATTTGGACTATGTAACGCACCTGCCACATTCCAACGGTGTATGGTAAGTATTTTCTCTAATTATATGGATGACTGTATTGAAGTTTTATGGATGACTTTACAATTTATAGTAAGTCTTTTGATACTTGCTTGATTAACCTTGAAATTTTTTTGAAATGTTGCATTGAAAATAACTTGATTTTGAATTATGAAAAATGTAATTTTATGGTTGATCAAGGGATAATCTTAGGCCACGTAGTGTCTTCTACTGGAATTGAGGATGATAAGGCTAAGATAGGAATAGTTAAATCTCTTCCTTACCCTGTTAATGTACGGGAAGTTCGTTCTTTTCTTGGACATGCAAGTTTCTATCAATGCTTTATCAAAGAATTTTCAAAGACCACTCAACCCTTATGCAAATTACTTTAAAAAGATGTGGAGTTCAAGTTTGATGAAGCAAGTAGGAAAGCATTCTGTTGGACCCCGATCTGTCAGTGGAATTTAGAAATAAGAAATGATGTTCAATTAGTGTTATAATTATGCAGGGTGGA
>JAOSBL010000009.1:14366685-14377237 GCA_027568915.1 Erythroxylum roraimae
AGAAATGTAAGATGTTAGATTCTGATGAAATGAGAATGTTAATGAATCAAGTGAATTTTGTGATATAAGATGAATTAATATTAGATTTAAAAAAAAAATATCGAGATTTTCGGATTAGTCTAAGGTTTCCGAGGTTGGACATCCGGGGATGGGTTCCAACACATTCGATGAATTAAAAGAGAAGCTAATTTCTGCTCCAATAATCCAATCGCCATATTGGAGTCTTCCATTTGAGATAATGTTCGATGCAAGTGACTATATGTTAGCATTGTTCTGGGGCAAAGGATGAAAGGACACCCAGAAAAACTATTCAACAATAGAAAAACAATTATTGGCAGTTGTTTTTGGGCTAGAGAAGTTACGTCATATCTATTGGGCACACATGTCATAATTTGTTCAGATCATGATGCATTAAAGTATTTGTTGTCCAAAAAGGAAGCAAAGCTACGTCTTATTCGTTGGATTCTACTACAGCAAGAATTTGATGCGGAGACCCCACTCTTCCCCCCACTTTTATTTCTTTTTGCGAAAACTCTCTTCACACTAGCTCTGTTCTGTAATTCTCTCAATGTCACTGTTCACTTTAATGTGACAATTTAACACTTTGGCCCAAGCGACTATTCACTTTTCTTAAATTTCTTTGCGTCTCCCTTCTCTGTTCTTAAAACCTATTACAGACACCCCCCGCAAATCTCTATTCTCTCTGTATTAAACATTCTCTCATCGACAGAAATACCCAGCAACCTTGCTTCATTAGATTTTGCAGTAACACGCCCACCAAGTGTTTGGAAAATTGTCCCAACACACACCAAGCCCTCTCAAGTCTGTCCACTACTCACCAACCACAGCCCAGCTTCATGCAACCCAAACGATCAAGTCGTCTCAATTCACTACGGCTCACTAAACAATTACAGCAACATCGTTCTCCAGCCAATCCCATCAATGTTAAAGATAGTCTATCTTACCTTCTTTTGCAGATTCTCCACCATCATCCACAGATACACAACCACCTGTAGTTCTTAGAGAATCTAACTCCTCCGACACAAATGAGGACTAGCAACAACCAAAAGTAGTGGAAACACAGAACCTAGAACAAGCAGAAACAGTGACAAAAGAACATAATGTGGATGTAGACAGTGGCAAGATTCTTCCTACAACACACAGCTATAGCAGAAAAGGTAAAAATGTTGTTTTTCAGAGTAAGCCACAATTGACAGTTGATACATTTAACTCGTTTCAATGAAAAAGTGATAAGGATCGTTTCGAAATTGTTTGTGATAGGCATATAAATCCTTGTAAGCTTATACATGATGAAACTTTGGAAACTTTGAATATTTTTTTTGAAATTAAACATTATGTGAATAATTTTGGTTGCATGTATTACATTAATGTTCGATACCCTGCATATGTGGAATTGACTAAGGAATTTTATGCCACTTTTCATTTCAAATTAGATGATCCAAATTTCAACTTGTTCGCACTTGGTATGATCAAGTGTATGCTTATGAATCAGTGGCATTCATTTTCTGTTACTTCATTTTGTGCAACGATGAAGTTTGTGACAAAATCTATAGGTAAAAGTGATGCGTTTTTAAATGGTTGTTATAATTATGTGCCTAAATTTGATCTATGTGCACTGTGGTCAGAATGGTCTGTTGATTATGAGAATTATAACCCTTGCAGTTCTAAAAGTTCTTTTCTTCGCAAACTAGCTTTGAAATATATGCATCGTTTTCTAGTTTACAATTTTTCTGGTCGTAGACAAGCTACTGGTATCCTATTAAAAGATAATTTTTTCTTTCTATGATACGTGGAAAATGATGTCTCAATTAATTTGAGTTTTTGGATGCTCACTCAAATGCATTCCATATTGAAAAAGTAGAATCCAGCATTAATCTTAGGCTCATTTATCACTCAACTTGCTGTTAATATTGGAGTTTTAGATGTTGATAACAATAACCTCACAGTTGCTTGTGAGATGGAACCATTAGATTGTGAGTGTTTGTATAGGATGGGACTTGTAGTTGCCGATGAAGCTGATGGATACTCATTTGCCCTACCTGCATCGACTGTACACCCTGCTTCTCGCCCGCGTCGGTGAAAAAGAAGAATTATGACTACAAACAACTCCACAGATGCAACATCACAAAAATTAGCTCCCACCGCAACACATCCTTCTGCAAGTGTTCGACTATTTTAACATTCCTACAATACATGGAGTGTAGATTGAACATATTGGAGCACAACTAGCTCGCTTTCTTTGAACAACAGAAATTTGAACTGTCCTTTCCACCAACACCTTGATGCGTTAATAAAGAAGCTTCTTAAACCTTTATTTTCATGTGTTTTTCTTTTTACAAGTACATTGAGGACGATGTAGATTAAGTGTGTGGGAGGGGGGCATTGAATGTTTGTGTGACTGTGTGTTTTGAATTTACTGTTTTTTTTCATTTTAATTGTGATTTTTCTTTCGCTTTCCTTTCTATCTTTTAATTTGCATGTGATGTGTGTTAAACTATGAAATTCTATCTTAATAGTTGGAATGAGATTGAATTGCGTGCTTGAAGTCGAATTAGCCCAATTGAATAGAAGGTGAATCATGCTGATCTATTAAAGTAGTTGGTTACATAAGCTTACTCAAAAATTGATGCTTGAGTGATTAGGTAATGCATAGAAGCATAATGGATTTTCAATTGAGCCTATATGACTCCATTCAAAAGTCATTTCATTTCTTTGGGTGTGTGATACTCCCTTAGGTGATTACCTTCAAAACTTGCTCTGAATCGGTTTGAATCTGTTAGATGCATGCTAGATAGAAATGATTAAGGCCCTTTTTCTTTTAACCCTTTACTTAAATGACCCACCTATCTCGTTTACCCTTGCAAACCCCTTTGAGCCTTTACCCCTTTTTTTCTTAAAGAAAACACCCCATTCTAAAACATCAAGCCCCATTAGCCTTACCTATTTATAAGTTTAATAAAGTACTAAATTAGCTAGTTTTGGGACTTTTGGCTATATTCTTTTTTAAACAAGTTTACTGATACTTCTACTAATAGAGCATTGTATTTAGCTATTGTTGTTTTTTACCGTTTAATTAAAAACAAAAAAAAATTAAGTATAGTAGCAATAATAAGTGTTGAATAGTTAGTTATTTACATGCAATTGTCATAAATACATTTTGTTGTCCCTTTGTATATTTAGTGCTTTATGACTACTTATGAAGAACCACTCAAACCCCTTTTGACTCACCTTAACCTTAGCCCCATTACAACCTCAAATAAATCCCTTTTGATCTATTTTAGCATGTAATCACTGTACAGGAGAATTGGTGTATTTGTAAGCCTATAGTAGTGTGATTTCCTATAAGGAGTTTTGAGCGAGACACAACATATAAACAGTTGAGTGAAATGAGTGAATTCCATGAGGAAAATCCATTGTGAGTTTATGCTTATCTTTGAATGATAGTATCATAAGTTGAGTTGGTTTATGTGCACTAATGAAAACTAATCATAATGTGTGTAGTAGCTTGACATTCAATTGGCCAAAGTTTGAATGATTGCATGCACTTAGTTTCTTTCAAAACGAATTGATAGAATTTGATGGTTGTGTTTAATTTTCTAGAGGGCGAGCACAAGATTAAGTGTGCGGAAGTTTGTTAGTGTCTTTATTTTCTATCTTTTTATGTGTTAATTTTCATTGCTCTTGAGGTTTCAAGTTATACTTAATGCAAATTAATCTTGTTTTACGTCAAGGTGTATTTTGGAACAAAATAGAAAGAATTGCAAAGATTTTAGGATAAAAATAGTCGAACAAGGTGTTGAACCTAGCTAGACATGGCCTTAGGTAGAGATACCTAGCGGGTGGAAGCACGCATCAGCTGGAATGAACGAAATGTAGTCGTTGGGCCAATATGCAAGCAGCAAAATGACGTAGCATGTAAATGGTGAAAGAAAGAGGAGAAAAACGGCAAGGAAGCAACAAGAAAACGTGGCACAATGGAGATCAAAACGCAACAACCAGAAGGCGTGAAACGCAGTAGGTTGGAAACATAATGCAAACGACGTAGCACGGTAGACAAGAGCTGCATTTCAAAGACAAAGGCTGGAGGGTTTTTAAGTTGCATGAACAGTGACGGTGGCGAACAATGCCTATTTGTCATATCAAAGCTACAGTAGCGGGAGAGAGCAAATAGAGTAGAGGAGTAGCATGAAAAGAAGAGAAGAGGGCTGGCAGCAGAAACCAAAGAACAACGCTCGTGATAGTCCCAAATAAAAATCAAGCCATAACAATGCCCGTAACAATCCCAAAGAGTTAGGAAAAATTGTAATGTTGGAACTAAAGTCTTATTTCTTGGTTTATGGAATCCTAGGTATTGAACTATGATTGTTGTGAGACTTTCGTTCTTTAGTTCAATTAATTTATTAGTCAAGTATTAATTATTTTCTGGGTTATTATTTGATTGTTTGATTTTACAGCTAGGTGCGCGACTAGTTTGTGATTTTATTCAATCAATTGTTGGATTAAACAGGTTGACGTTCAATTCTTTTAATCAAAAGTGGCGACTAGGATTTTTGTCTACTATGTTAGGGATATGATTCTAGGAACAATAGTTAGCTAGTCTAAATATACATTGTGTTTATGTTGTCTAGTTCATTGATTTTCTTGATTCGTAAAGCTATTAATTAATTAAATTTGAGATTGTATCTAGGTTATTAATTAATAAGGGTTATTTCGAATACATGTTTTGGTTAACTAAGCATAAGAGAAAATCGGTAAAGAAATTTACCACAACAAATGCTTAATTAATAAATTGATTATTTTTAATGTCGATAATTATTGTAAGTTTAATAATGAAGGAGACTAAAAACCAAGATTTGTTCCTATTGATTGTTAGATTCTCATTGTTTTACTATTAGTTATTTTTTTAATTTCGTATTCCAATTAAATTCTGTTTAATTCACAATTTAAAATCCCACTTTTATTACGTAACTACTAATATTTGAATTCCTCTTAGGAACGATCCCTACTTTCTACTACTACATTAATTTGTGTTGTAGGTGACAATAGTCACCAATAGTTTTTGTCTAAAGACATGATATTGTTTGTAAAGAGTGATGGTATTAGTTATCTGAAGTCATGGTATTATTTTGTACTTTGATGTGGAATTTACATATTAGAGTAAAGGTGATACTTATTTGTTTATTGAGATAGTATTTTTGATATAAAAGTGTGGTATTGTTTGTAAGGAGTGAGGATATTGTTTGTATGGAATTATATTATTATTTTTACTAATATGTGATATTTATATTTTAAAGTGAACGTAGTACTTATTTTTTGTTGTGATAGTAATTTTCATATAAAGGCATGATATCACTACTGTAATGATATTTTTTCATAAAGTGACATTATTCTTTATAAGGAGTGATAGTATATTTTATGGAATCATGGTATTGATTACACTCGAATGTGTTATTTACATGTTAAGGTAAAGTTAGTGCTTATTTATTTATTTTAATTATAATCTTTGTATAGAGAGTACTAGTATTATTTGTACTCAGATGTGGTATTTACATAATAAAGTAAAGGTGAGATTTAATTGTTTAATGTGATGATATATCCTATATAGAGGCATTATGTTTTTGATAAGAAGTGATGACATTTTTTGTATGAAGTCATGATATTATTTGTACTTAGATATAGTATTTACATACTAAAATAATAATGGAACCTATTTATTTACTGTGATATTTTTTTATATAGTGGTATGATATTGTTTGTGACAAGTGATGGTATTGTTTGTATAAAATCATGATATTGTTTATACTCATATATGGTATTTATATATTAAAATAAAGATGGTACTTATTTGTTTACTGTAATGATATTTTTTGTATAGAGGCATGATATTGTTTATAAGAATTAACGATAATGTTTGCATAAAATCATGGTATTGTTTGCACTCAAACAACATTTACAAATTAAAGTAAAAATGGTAGTTATTTGTTTATTCTGATGGTATTTTTATAGAGGGGCATGGTACTTTTTATAAGGATTAATGGTATTATTTATATAGAATCATGATATTGTTTGGACTCAGATATGCTATTTATATATTAAAGTAATGGTGATATTTCTTTGTTTACTATGATAGTATTTTTTTTTATAAAGACATGATATTTTTTAAACGGACGATAAGTTGGTGATATTTTTTTTACAAAATGGCCATGTACTTTGTATAGACTCATGGTATTTTTTTTGTATAGGGTGGTAATATTTGGAATATGAACTATTGTTATTTACAGTATTAAATAAATGTATTTTTTTTTGTAAAAAGTGTTCTTGGACTTTAAGAATACCACTCATAAGATCAAACTACTTAAACGATATAGATAACTGAAAGATAAATTGAACACATGATTTTTAACGTGAAAAACCTCTAGTATAAAGGTTAAAACCATACAACAAACTGAAAAAAAATATCCACTAAATAGAAAATAACAAGATACAAGGGTTTAAGGTTTTGAGCTATTGACTATAAATTAAGCAAAAATAACCATAATTAATCTCTCATCATTCTAGGATTGAGTTCAATTTGATATTGATATATATATGTACACACACACACACCCACACATCCACACACACACACACGCACTAATTTATTGTCATATATATATGTATATATATGACTATAAATTAAGAACAAATAACCATAATTAATCTCTCATCATTCTAGGATTGAGTTCAAATTGATATTGATATACATACACACACACACACACACACACACACACACACACACACATACACACTAATAATACTAAACTAATCTTATAAAACAAACCCCAATAAAAATTTAGTTAAAGAATGCTATTTGGACTCTAAAAATATTATTTATCGAGTAATTTTATAATATTTTTATACTGAACGCAACCTGTGTGGTGACTGTGTTTGACTTTTAAGCCTTAAATGTTGATGTTCAAAGATATACAATTCCAATGACTTATATAGCTAGCATACATAGTTGTGTCCATCAATGACACAAGTGTGTCCAACTCCACACAGGCATGTCTATCCTTAAAGCATCTCTATTTAACCCATACACCGTTATAGAGTCATACATAGTCATTCACAAGGCTATGTCCATCATTGACATAGGCATATGCAATTGAAACAACTTTTAATCATCTAGCTCTTCCTTGAATTTACCCGATCTTTGCTCCCCTTTATCTATGATGACAACTAATACCTTCGAAGCCCAAATTTAGTAATATTGGTAAAAAAAATGTATATAAAATGAGTTTAGAACTACAACAACCTCTCCCTTTAGCATATTTCGAAAAAGACATTTACCACCCTATTAATCATTTGAAAACCATCCCTGCGAGCTTACCATAAAGATCAAGCTTGCTCTCAGGAACCACTTTCATCAATATGCCAACACCATTCTTATCTGTGTGAATCTTCTTCAATTTCATTGGTTCCTCCTCAACCATAGATCACAACCAATGATACCTTACATCAATATGCTTGATACAAGAATGATAAATGGAATTCTTATTCAAATCTATTACACTTTGACGGTTGTAGAAAATCATATACTCATCTTGTTCCATGTTTAGTTCTTCGAGAAATCACTTTTACCAAAACATCTTCCTACCTGCTTCTATGATTGCAACATATATTTTCTTTCTAGTAAATACTACTACACACTTTTGCAATTGCCAAGAAATGGCTCCCCTAACAAATTTAAACTAGTGACCTGAGGTTTGACTTTCTATTATCAAGTTCACAAACTATGTCTACATCAATGTACCCTTCTATAATTGGTTCACCAACTCCAAAATACAAACACAATCTACTCGTAATACTTGAAGATCCAGTTCACTACTTCCTAGTGTACCAATCTGCTTATTAACCTAATAAAATATGCAATATCTAGTCTAGTACACACTATAGCATACATCAATAAGCCAACATCAGAGGAATATAGAATTGTGGACATACCATCTTTCTCTTTTTAAGTGGTAGGAGACGCTAGCTTGCTCAACTTGAATTGAGCTACTAATGGCATACCAATAGGCTTGACATGCTTAATATTAAAACCCTTAAGAACCTATTCAATATATTTTTCTTGTGAAAAATATAACTTTTCGACCCCATGGTACGATTGATCTCTGTGTTTAAATTTTATTTTGCAGGAACCAAATCTTTCATGTTAAAGGAATTGGAAAAATCCTCCTTCAACCTTTAAATCATGCCAACATCATATCCCACTATCAATATATCATCCATATATAAGAGAAGGACGATGAAGTTACTACTAGAAAATTTCTTAACTACACACAAGGATCAATTAACATTCTTTTATAGCCATTAATTGTCAAAAATGAAATAAACTTCTTATACCACTACCTTAGTGCCTATTTGAGCCTATAAAGACTGTTCTTCAACTTGCACACTAAATCCTCTTTTCCTTTGACTTTAAACCCTTCTAGTTGCTCCGTGTTGTTTTATCATTCAAGTCGCCATACAAGGAGGCAATGCTAACATCAAGTTGTTCCAGTTTAAGATCTAAACTTGCATGTATACCTAATACAATATGTATAGATGTTATCTTAACTACTGGTGAAAAAATCTCAACGAAGTTGGTACCCTTTTTTTGATTGTATATGTTTACCTCTGGTTTCACCTTATGCTTTACTAGCTTGTCACCATCTTTTTTAATCTTGGATACCCATCTATTTTTCAATTCCTTCATGTTTTTGGGAAGCTTTATTACTCATAGGTCTTTTTCTTCTTCAAAGAATCCATATCTTATTACCTTGGCTTCAACTAAGGGTCTTTGTCTTTGAGTGACTGCACTTTTTAGAAATTCTTTAGCTTCTATTCAATAGTGACTAGGATATTCTGAACTAAGGTATTATGTCGAAAGCTTCTTCTCTCTAATTGGCCATTAAAGTTAGACAACTTCTAACGCTTGAGTAGCTTGTTTCCCTGCTTATAATGCTCATGTACCTCTTCTACATCATCCATAAGATGTGGCTCATATTGCTAATCTACCAGGTTACACCTGATCATTACCATCTTATGCTAGCTCACTTCTATTGCCAAGTTTTTCCTATAAGCTGATCAATGAAAGTTTAAAAAAAAAGGCAAGGGGATAGAACATGTAGCATCAAAAGAAAAATTGCTAGAAGTAATCTTGCCTTCTTTGATGAGATATACATCCATCTCATGTTTATAAAAGATTATGTCCCTTCTTCTAACATCTTTTTTTTTTCTTGGTCATAGTGACTATGGCCAAATTCCTCGTCACCATCCAACAAATATATAAGGAATAGTCTTTAAATTAAGTTTTGATATTTTGCCCTTCTGTATATGCTTAAATTATTTGCATCTGAATACCCTCAAATGCATACAAGTTAGACCATTCCCTTTTTATACTTTCTCAGGAACATTAAGACCTAAAGGGATTAAAGGATTTTTATTGATCAAATATGTAGCGGTTTTGAAAACTTCTCCCTAAAAGGACTTCAGTAGGGTGGACATTAAGAGCATATGTCAAACCATCTTCATAATGGTTCTATTCATCCTCTCGACATCACCATTATGCTATTAGGTACTAGGTTATGTCTTCTCATGTCTTATACCATGATTTCCACATTAGTCTTCAAACTTATTAGAAGTGTACTTACTTTCGTTATCAAATCAAAGGCACTTCAACTTTCTCTTTTTCTCCCCTTTCAAAATGGCACGAAATTTTCTAAAGTCTTGGGAGTAACGTTATCAATAAAAGTAACAAAACACTTGTTACATCCCAACGACTCCTTAATAGGACAACAAACGTTAGAGTGCACTAGTGATTGAGCCTAAGTTTACATTATTAATTGGCTGCATTTTCACATTTATTAATGTACTTTTTGACTCTTAATGCTTGATTTTGTGCTTAAATTAGTTCCTTACTGTGAGTTTACGTTTTATGCAATTTGTTAGTAAAATTGTGCAAATTGACATTAATTGCATTATAATTTTTCTAAGGACCATTGATACGACAAATTGTTATTTTATATTGTAGGAGAAAAAGGAGTCAAAAAGGATCAGAAGAGTCAACACGGTGTGAAGTCCTTAACGCACGTCGCGGCGCATCCATAAGAAGACACGTCGCGGCGTACACTGATGCCGCGGCGAAACGTAATTATCACGTCGTGGACACGTCGTGGCGCATTGTCAGACATCAGCACGTCGCAACGTCCAACAATTCACACGCCGCGGCGAACAACCCAGAACACATGTCACGATGAGAATTAATTCGCACGTCGCAACGTACAGGCTGAAACCCAAACTTTAAATGGAAATTCCTCTCACTGTGCTGACCTGGCCCGTGTCCATCAGCTATATATTTTTCCAAATTAGGTCATACAGGGGGGAGCCACCTACAGAAAACACACAGAGACATTTCATTCCACGCACGACTGAAGACCTAGAGACGATCCGAACCTTCACCGCCACCATTCTCCACCGCAAACACCATCCACAGTTAACATTCCAT
>JAOSBL010000009.1:14421759-14437267 GCA_027568915.1 Erythroxylum roraimae
GTGATCTTCCCAACTTACCCCTCTATTTCAATTAATTCAATTACTCATACTTAGGCCAAAAATAAATAAATAAGCCTTAAAAATAATTAAACCGGTTTAGGGTCCAACATTTTAACCCTAAAGTTTCGAAACTCCTGAAATTCATTCGATCGAACTTATTCTGAAATTCATCAAATCGACTTATTTTCGATCCATTTCAATATCATTAGACTCTAATACCTATTCCAGGTATTTTTCACATTTTTAGAGTTGGGTCCCCAAAATCAGTATTTAAGTGGAAATATTATTCATCCAGATTTACTATTCATTTTAAAATACTATTCACCAAAATCATCCAGATTTCATTCAAAAGTGTCACCTAAATCCTCAAAGCACATTTTGGGACTTTTAAAGCTCATTCAGACTCATTCCTTAGCTTTTCGAATTTTTCGAAATTTCCAAAAAAAATCTAATCAAGTCCAGAATCATCTTTAGTTTATCCGTGATTTCCGTTATAACCTCATTTATGCATTTAAACGTTTAAATTACTCTAGTATACCATAAATAGAGCATACTTTATAAAATGCATGTACAACACATTACATAGTATAATAATGATATAAAAAAAAGTTGACCAAGTTCAGCTACAATCATGCATGGGTCTTGAATTTAATGAGAAAGGATTTCACCAGTAGTTAGAATTTGTGTCGTCCTATTGTTATAATATTTTAAACAAATTTCTTATCACTTCCGTGTTTTATTATGATGAAGAAATAGTTGAGAAAAATGTTTACAAACGATAAGTGGGTTACATCTTAGCATGCTACGTTCAATGCTAGATTGGAGGTTTCAAGAATTATACTTGAAGATACTGAATTTTGGTCCCAGTGCTAATTTTTCATCCAAGTTTGTGAGCCTTTGGTAATGGTACTTCATTTCGCTAATAGTGATGAGAAGAAAACAATGAGTTATTTTTATGATGTCATGGAAAGGGCGAAGGAAGCAATCAAGTCAATAAAAAAATAGGCTTCTTTGTACGCACCTTATCTTGTAGTCATCAATGAGAGATGAAAACAGCAACTTTACTCTTCGTTGTTTGCAGTTGGGGTATTTTTGAATTCTAATGTCTATTTCAAACTAAGTTTTACAAAGAAAGTTGTAAGTCAATAGAGGAATGTTATTAGCTATTACAACAGTTGTTGCCCATAAGATCTTCAACTCACAAATGGAGATTAATAAGGAGGCTTCTGGTGATTTTAGGATGTCAATTGATATTCCTCAAAGAGACAAACTTAATCTAGGTATTTTTTTTTTTTTACATTTGTTACTTATTGAAAATTAATCTTCACTTATTTTCTTTATAACGCTATTTTTGTTGTATTACGACTTATAGTTTCTTTGTGAGAACAAATAGAAAATGGTGTTCCAGAATTGCAAAGGTTTGCAATTTTAATTCTAAGTCAATGTGTGAGCTCGATAGGGTATGAAAGGAATTGGAGCACATTTGAATTTATCCATTCCAAGAAAAATGAATATATTGGAGAACAAAAGGTTGAATGACTTGGTCTTTGTTTGATACAATTTAAAGCTTCAGGAAATGTATGTTATTATCATTATTAAATTAGATATAATTTCTTATAAATTTTTAATAATTTAATTATATTGTTTACTATGACTCTTAATAGAACAAGTAGTTCAGTAGATCCAATTTGCGTTAATAATATCGATCTTTTGGCTAATTGAGTTTCTGAGAAATTGGGTTTAATAGATGATAGTGACTTGGAAGATAATCTTGGATAGGAAAGTATTGACATGTTCTTTGGTGCAATGAATTTAAATGATGGTAATGATGAAGCTCCTCTCAATAATGATGATTTTATACTAAATGAGAATTTAGGTCAGTGCAATTATAACGAGTATTCGATTAAATAAAGTTCCATGTTTGTTGTTTCTTCTCTTCTTTTAATTTCACTTATATTTAATGTACATTTTAAGTTCTATAAGTAACATAATTGTAAATATATTTATTTCAGGTTTTAGTTGTAATTGGTTCTTCGACACGAACTCTTTTTATAAATTGTAATTGTCAAAGAATAATGGATATTTATTATTCTTTTTATTTGATGTTTTGATGTAATTATATTTGTTATATGATGAAATTGTAATATTTTAAATATTTTGTATTGTTCTTAATTTTATATTTGTATGATGATTAAATGATCTTTTTTAATATTAATTGAGGTTCTTATTTATATGTGAAAAATAATGTTAATAAAAATAAATAAATAATTTTTATTTTAAATTTCTATTATTATGATTTTTGGAGACAAAGTTGATGTAAAATTATAAAGTAGACAGTACAATATATTGAAGAATTATTTTGCAATTTAAAAAATTCAAGGATTATTTTATAAATTAAAAAATTATCCAAGACGATACTCAATGTTGATTAATACCAATATAGTACCATATCAAAACTAAATTTGATACCAATAGTGATACCATATTTATAACATTTTCATAACATTGCTATAAGAGAAAGAAGTGATTAAAGCTTACGCTTTGTTGGTTAAATTGTCGCAGATAAGTGAATGTTTTTTGTAATATTATCTAATTAGCTTACATGGATTGAAACTTTAATCTTTGGATTATATTAAATATTTATATCTCTTTTTTAATAATTATGAGAATTCATTAATCTAATAATACAATCCAATATATTAAAATAAACTAAACTAAAATTTAATAATATATTAAAATAAACTAAACTAAAATTTAATAAGAATAAGTAAAAAAGATAATCAAATAAAACAAGTTTTTATTTTTCAGTCTTTATTATAATTTCAACAAAAAATAATTTATTTTCATTTTTTTATATAAATTTCAATAAAATAAGTTTTTATTTTTTAATAAAATAACCAAAAGATATAATAAAAATATAAATAAAACTCAAAGTACAGTTGGAGATTTATTAACTCTGAAGTTTAACTTTAATAATATTGATAAAGAAAAGTTGGAAGCAATAATAATAATAGGAAACTAACTCCTAAAAAATACATATTTCTGCTTAATCATATAATAAACTAGATTAAGATGAATTTTTTAAAAATGGAATTGAATTTATCGATGTAAAATATCAAAAGGAGCGAGGTTGTAAATAATTAAGAGATGTGCCGCCAAAACTAGGGATAGCAAATTATTTACAACGAGCCCCCTCGACCGCTTCTACTGGCTCACAAGCTCAAGGCTGTAGGCCCGAGCTTGAATGGGCCCAAGATAGTTTGACTTGTTTTCAAGTCCGTTTTGGTTTGATTCAAGCTAGATTGTTTTGTTCATGTCAGAAGCTCCTGAAATTTGGTTATTAAATTTGGAATTCTGATATTCTGCTCACTGTTTTATTTTATCTTATAAAATATCAGCCAATTATTTTGCAAAACATACGCGAGCTTCATGCAAATCTAACATAAATAAATAGTTGAAATTTATTAGAGATAATAAAATATCATAATATTAAACAAAAGATCTGTACGATTAACTTTGGGCTCATTGTTTCTGCTTGGTCATTGTATATTAGTTCTTTTATTTAGAAAAGAAAAACAGAGTAGTACTTGATCTCACCCATTATTCAGCTTTACTTCTTGCGTATGCACGCTATTTCACTTCAAAGAAGAAACAAACACCATCGTATGCATAAAATTCTTCTTGAATTTACGTATCCAAAATTCCAAATTCCTTTAGTTTAGTTTTCTCTTTCGTCCACGCAACAATACAACTCTGCTTCCTTTTCCTGATTTTCCTTCTCCTATCTCGCAATTTTACTCTGTCTATTGGAGGTATTATTCTTTCCTTCAGCTTCAGGCACATATTCTTCTGTCTTCCAACTCTTTTCAGTTTCAGATTGATGATTCTGTTGTGCCCATCACTTGCTCCTTTTCGTTTCGATCATGTATTCTAATTATGTCTACGAAAAATCGTTTGTTTGTTTGTTTCCTTCCTTGCTTTTGAGTTCCAATTGTTGGCTGGTTTTTCATTTGGTTTCCTACACTGCAATCTTTGTTTTCTTTTTCACGAGTGAAAGTTCTGGCTTTGAGGTTTAGCTGAACGGGTTGATTACTGTGTAATTGGTGTTGGCAGTTTGGGTTGGCTTGTAAGTCTCTGAATGTATCTCTGTTTCAATCTAATTGTGGTAGCAGGATTTAGTAAATTGTTAGTCAACCATAATGCCTGACGATTCGTAATTTGGTTTATAGTGGCACATATTCAAGCATAATGTTCCAATCATCGTAAAAATTGATCCCTTTAAATTTTGTTTGAACTTGGCAGCCCTAAGCTGCAGTTGTAGTAAAAGCTGATATCTTCAACAACTGAAGCTCATTTTGCATTGGTTTCTGCAACATCTTTCTCTTTGATTCAAAGATTTCATTGTTTTGCTCATATTTCACCGGTTAGGGAACTGACTATTCTTTGGGCTGTTTTCGTCTACCGCTCAATTCTTTTTGCACACACATCAATAACAACTAGCAGCGGTTAGTTGAATACTTTCTGCTGCTGCAAAACTGTACAGTGGAAGTAAATTGGGTCTTTGTAGCGTACAAGAAGGAAAAATTACTACTTTTGGAATTTGAACTTGTGCAAATGAGAAGGCACTTAGCTGGTCTTAGAAGAAAGCATGGAAAATGTGAATAACTCAGCACTGGTTGCTATTTAATCTATCAACTGTTTTCAGTTTAGCTCTGTCCCATGTCATCACTGCGCCATTCATTTTGCTTTCTTTTCTTGTACCTGAATATTAAATAATCAGAAAAATATGTGATATCGTTTTCCTTTTGGACAATTTATTGGCATGTTATGCATTTTTCCAAAAAAAAATTTCTTTTCTTTTGTTGACTGAGATTGTCCATGTATTTATGCGGTATTTTCATGTTAATCCGAGATTGATTTTTGTTTTTTATATTTTTTCTTCCAGCTGTTTGCCGTTACCATTTATGTGATTTCAGGGATGGACTGGATGTTTTGCCTACACTTAGTGTCTTCAAATAATGTTTAGTAGGCAAAGGCGTGTCGGTGCCCTTAGCATGTTCAAATGGAGGGGTTCTGATGAATCGTCACTGACAACCGGCCTGCTCAAGGATGTGTCTGTAGAGATTGAATTGTCTGGATATGGAAATGTGCCCAGTCCTGGTAGTGAGTCTCCATCAGGTCTCCTGAATGGTGAGAGCATAAACAGAGAACCCATTGTTGATTTAGACATATTCTTTCAAAGACTTTACAGTTATTATTGTCAAAAAGGGCTTCGGTGCATCATAATAAAGTGGGTAGTTGATCTTCTGAGCGTTGCTTTCACCATCTGTTTCTTGGGGTTTTTGTTATTGTATGTTGACTGGAATGGTCTTCGTAATGCCAAGTGTGGGATGCAAGCAGTTGAATCTGGAATCAAACCTTGTGATCTTGCTAACGAGGCAATTCATCAACACCCATTAACCCCCTTGACATTCTCAAAGTTACTTATTGTTTTATATTTGCTGTCGCTTTCTATCTGTTGGATCTTCCTATTTTTGAGGTTTTTTGTCCAGTTAAAGGGCAGTCTTCGAATTCGCCAGTTTTATTACAACAGGTAGGTTCTGGTTCATAATTCTAAGAAAGGCTTTAAATACTTCTTTCACATGTTTCTCTAAAAATTTTTGTGACTTTCATTTTAATATTTTGTAGTCTTCATGTTACGGATAATGAAATCCAGACCATGTCATGGGCAACAATTCTCGAAAAGGTTGTACAGTCACAAAGTTCACAGTCCCTGTGTGTGGTTAAAGATCTTTCTGCTCATGATGTGGTCATGCGACTCATGCGTAAGGAGAACTACTTAATTGGAATGATCAACAAAGGGGTACTTGCTTTTCCAATACCCTCATGGTTTCCAGGGGCTGGTCCCATTGTCAAAATTAGCTCTAATGGACCACACTATCGCCTAATGTTAACAAAGGTCCTTGAGAATATTGTGGATTGGTTCATACTGCAGAAAGTATTTGATAGGTATGCTACTTTTGACATGTGAACTCTGTTCAGCTCTGATCTGAGTGAAAAGAAGTTATCTTTATTAATTTATTTTTCTTTTCTTTTTCTTTTTGAAGAAACTTTTGTATCAAGAGGGACTTTATCTCCAATCCTGAAGCGTTAAAGACTCAGCTTGTGAGAGCTGGCCGTTGGTCACTTTTGTTCACACCATTAATTTTTACATTCATGCTGGTTGATCATTTCCTAAAGCATGCACTAGAATTTTACAATAATCCAAGCTCAGCATGGTCTCGCAGATGGGCTAATTTATCAAGGTGGACTTTTAGGGAGTTCAATGAGGTATTATTCTTTACCTTCCTTTTTCCTTTCTTTGTGTTTTCTTTAAATACATTGAAGACTAGATCAAATTGATTTAAAAATCTTGGAAATGTTTTAAAAACTGGAGCAAAGAGTCGAAAGGAATGTGGTTCAATTGTGATCAGTCTGTAGTTGGAAAATGGTATTGATTAATTAATTAATTAAATGATAGTTTACTATCATAAGATTAACTATAATATATATATTGAATATTAGATCAAATGGATTTTAAAAAATTGGCAATGTTTTAAAAACTGGAGCAAACGGTTAAAACTTAAAAGGAATGTGATTAAATTCTGATCAGTCTATAATTGAAAAACGACGTTGATTAATTAATTAATTAAATGTCAGTTTACTATCATAAGGTTAAACAATACTATGATATATATTATTCAAATTAGGTTAGCAATACAACTGAGTAGGAAGCCATCTTTCTTCCTTTAATAGCAAGTTCAAATCCTAGATTTAGACTTGTTCAGTTGTATTGCAAAAAGCAGATATTAAGTTGCATGAAAAGGTAGTAGCAGTGATTTGAAATGACTTCAGAACTAAATATTGTATTGCAAAAAGCAGATATTAAGTTGCATGAAAAGGTATTAGCAGTGATTTGAAATGACTTCAGACCTAAATAAAAGGCCACTAGTAGCGGGGACTGAAAACAATGACTTCAACTCGCATATTTCCAGAAAACAATGACTTCAAAGCAAAATAAAAGGCTATTGATCATCAATCTGCACCTAAGTTAGCAGCATCCTTAGTAATATTTATTAATTGAATAGAATCCAATTAAATTCACTAACTGTTCACCTTCTGAACTAACTTGGCGTTCCGTCTGACCGGCTAAGCTATTCTCAGAACACTTAGTTTGTCCAATTTAATGTGCTTCCCATACTTTATGCATTAATTGTTGTAATGAGATTATCTGCATACACAAAATTGGTGATGAAAATCTTTATTCAAGAACATTCTTTTTCTTCTGCATAAACTCGTGCTTTATATATGTATATATATGCATGTATTTTGATGGGACTTCTATTGCAATGCTCCTGTCTACCGGAATGACATTTCCTGCATTACTCTGATTCTGATGAGAACTAATAAGGACAGGAAAATGTTTATTGGTGATGCATCATTATCAATGAGATTGGAGGTTATTATTGTGGTAGCTTTATCCCAAAATAATAGTATGCATTTCATTCTATGACATCCCGGTTACATAGATGCATATTTAAACTCTGGACAGCATAGGTTATCTTCTCCATCTGCATTGCAGGTTGAGCACCTGTTCAAGCATCGAATCAATAGCTGTGCAGTCCACGCATCAAATTACATAAACCAATTTCCATCACCTATTATATCAACTATTGCAAAGTTCATCTCCTTTGTCTCTGGGGGCTTTATGGCCATAGTTATAATTGTTGCATTTCTGGAGGAATCTCTATTGGAGGGCCATGTAAGTAGACTCCTTTGAACTTTCTGCACAACTTCCCTGCTGATAATGACATGCATACCATGGGGGCAATAATCATCATTTTTTGTGTAATTTCTCATAGAATTTATTTTCCATACTCCAGATATTTGGTCGGAACTTGATATGGTACGCAGCTGTTTTTGGGACCATATCGGCCATCAGTGGACGTGCAGTAAATAAACTTCTGGTCCTTGATCCGGAAGGGGCTATGTCTATGGTGGTCCAACATACACATTATATGCCTAAGCGATGGAGGGGTAAAGAAAGCACAGAAATGGTTCGGAAAGAGTATGAAATCTTATTTCAGGTAATATATCTAAAGTTCATTTAACAACACTAGAGCATAACTAATAGTAAGAACTCAGAACCTGCACTGCAGGAAAATAACAAAATGAATGACTAGGCGTTTGAACCTGTTTTTGGTGCACTGAATGCTTCATCTTTTAATGTAGTACACTGCAAGGATGTTTCTCGAAGAGATGGCATCAATTCTCCTCACCCCAGTTTTACTTATGTTTGTTGTTCCAAAGGTATCAGCTAATTGTCTGAAGCATTGAATATCTTGATGATGTCTTAATTCATCAACTGATGCTCACTTACTATGTGCAGCGGGTAGATGACATCCTACAGTTCATTTCGGACTTCACAGTTGATATTGAAGGTGTTGGCTCTGTATGCAGGTCAAATCTTTTTTTCCCTCCTTTGCAATTTGCAATTTTGATACCATTGATTTGATGCTTTAGTTGGTAACTAAATAATGACCCTGGTTTTCTGACCAGCACTAACATGTTCCCAATCTTGTACTTTGTATTGTGCAGTTTTAGTTGCTTTGATTTTCATAGACATGGCAATAGCAATTATGGTTCTCCCCACCATACTCCCAGGACCCACAGGAGCTCTCAAGGGAAGATGGAGAAATCATTTCTGAGGTATGCCCTGAGGACTGTTGTGTCCATCCGTTTATAGGCCTTCAGTAGTTGTTCTATCTGTATGGGAATTCTTCATGGGATGCTCCTTCTCAGCTTTAGCAATCAGACGCTGGTGTATCAATAAATTTGAAAGCTGCTTCATTGACAGCTTATTCAAATACCAGATAGCTTAACGATTCTTAAGGAAAAGTAAAGACTGAATTTGATAAGGATTTGCAGTTTTTGAAATATAACTTTTGAGAGCCAAGATCAGATACTTTTCCTTTATAGTGCATATGGGAAGTCATTGTTCTCATCTAGGATTTTCTAGAACTTGAGATTCTCTCAAAGTTTTATAAACCACTGTCGTCTCTGTCATCAATTAGTTTTGGTGTCATTTGAGTCCTCATCGCATTTACTGTTCTAGGCAAAATTTCCCCTGCATGTGCGCATCTGCATGCATGTTAAGACACCTTGATCTGTTTCGTGTTTCAGCATCCAAATGAAAATATCCATGCCATGTACCCAATAGTAGTTTTATCCAAGTATTTGCTACTGAACTTGCTTTTTAATACAGTTTCCAGAGCGCCTATCCTTCATGGGAACCAAACTTAGATGGAAAGCAGTTCCTAATGAACTTCAAAACTTTCATGGATCAAATTTCACAGGGACAGGGAGTAAGACATATGTACTCTCCTTTCGGAATTTGGCAAGGAAGTCCAGGAAGCCCCCGGGATAGAAATAGCATATTTTTGAAAGAAATGCGCCACCATACTCCTGGTTTTCAGTTGGAATTTTTGTGGCTGGCTGGTGCAGATCACAAGAATTATCCCTATTTACTTGATTGGTATTATATTTCGCGACGTCACACTTCAATGAACCATGCACGGGCTGTGGCGGCTGTGCCACCTGAAGTGACCAAGCTGCCCTCTGGTGATTTTTGGATGTCACATGACGAGACTCAAAATGAAGGAAGGTGTGAAGAAGAATACTGTGGTCATCATTGCAAGTCTCGATCTGATACACATTTAGAGGCGTCTACATCTACCCCTTATTTCAGGGAAAGTGTATTTCGGCACCACGATTCTGGCAACTTTCCACGTCCATCTAGGGGCCATTGGTGGGCTAGAAGTATTCCAAAGAGCATACGGCCTCAGACAAGTTTTCTTGAGCCACCTGATTTCAACCACTTTCCTGGACATACATATAATGACCATTTATCTGACCGAAGCTTTGAGCAGCAAGAACCTGTCAACTTATCCTACACTCCTTGTAATGGCGACCTTGGAGGGAACACCCCAAGTCTCCATTTTGATGGAAAGTTAGCCCAGACTACTTACTTTAACGAGGAGATTGAAGCAGGAGGGAACAACCTCTCTCTCCATTTTGACATTTATAGCAGCAGACATCCTGAGAGTCCCACGTGATTCAATTAGCCCCACTCATTTCCATCAAGTTTGTTAAGACTTGTGGAATGCATCTGGGTTTCCGAGGGTGAAATGTTTTGTGATTCATTTGGATCGGATAAAACTCTATTATTTGTTGTATATAGATTCATTTGAGGTTGGATAATATTGCAAGCCTCAACTCCACTTGGAAAGATTACTTGAAGAAGTCGTAAGCCTTCTAAAACTGTACAGGAAAAAGAAAAGTAAAAAACAATCATTTGTTAATATATTCAAAAAAAAAATTGTACGTCTTAGTCTTCTGGTTCTTGAAATTCAATAAACTTGATTTGATTAGACTGGATCCGACCAAAAATGTTTTCCCTGATTGCATGTGTTTGAGCTGTGGAGGATACGACGTTGTCTCAAGTAAGTATTTGATTGTGTGAAGGGGTTTAGATGCTCTTCCAGGGTTTATCGGGGGTTTCAATTTTTCGGTCCAGTCTGCCAATTGCGTCATGAAGCGATCTTCAATATCCCTTCTCTCTCGCCTCACTCGACGGAAACTCGAAACTCTGAGCAGTCTGCTTTCCAGAAGTTACATTTCTGATTCTGTTGTTGCTTCTTCTTCACTTCTCGCAATTAACAATTATCTCGAACCCTGCACCAAAACTAATGCCCTGGTCCTTAAACCCAACAAATTCCAATCGATCAAACATCGGAACATTGACACCCTTGTGGAAAATCAGCCTCAAATGTCCTCCAGACAGCGAAAAATCAAAGAAAAATCCGATCTTGAAGAGGCGTTTGAGTCTGCTGAGACCACCGAGGATATGCTTGAAGCTTTCAAACAAATGGAGACTGCTTTCGATGAGAGAGAGCTTGGTTTGGCTGCTCTAAAGGTTGGACTTAAACTTGACAAGGAAGGTGATGACCCTGAGAAAACTTTAGTGTTTGCTAGTAGAGCTTTGCAAATTCTTGATAACAATGATTCCAAACCTTCGTTACTTGTTGCAATGGCTTTGGAGTTAATGGGTTCTGCTAATTATGGTTTGAAAAGGTTTAATGATAGTTTAGGATATTTGAATAGGGCTAAAAGGATACTGTCTAGGCTGGAGGAGGATAACAATGGTAACCTTGAAGATATTAGGCCAGTCGTGCATGCAGTGATGCTTGAGTTAGCAAATGTTAAGACTGCAATGGGGAGGAGAGAGGAAGCTTTGGAGAATCTTAGGAAGTGTCTAGAGATCAAGGAAATGACTTTAGAAAAAGACAGTAAAGAGTTGGGTGTGGCTTATAGGGACATGGCTGAGGCATATGCTGGAGTTTTAAACTTCAAGGAGGCACTACCCTTTGGTTTGAAGGCATTGGAAATACATAGGAGTGGATTGGGGAACAATTCTGTGGAGGTTGCAAACGATAGGAGGCTTCTTGGGGTCATTTATAGTGGTTTGGAAGAGCATGATAAGGCATTGGAGCAGAATGAGTTGTCACGCAAGGTTTTGAGAAATTGGGGTCTTAGCTCACATCTGCTTCGTGCAGAGATTGATGCTGCTAATATGAAGATAGCTTTAGGAAAGTATGATGAAGCTATTAATACTTTGAAGGGTGTTGTTCAGCAGACTGAGAAAGATGCTGAAACTAGAGCATTGGTTTTTATCTCTATGGCAAAAGCACTTTGTAATCAAGAGAAATTTCCAGATGCAAAGAGATGTTTGGAGATAGCTTGTGGTATTCTTGACAAAACTCAGAAAGTTTCTCCAGTTGAAGTTGCTGATGCTTACTCAGAAATAGCAATGCAATACGAGAGAATGAACGAGTTTGACACTGCAGTTACTTTGTTGAAGAGAACACTCTCGTTACTTGAGAAAGTCCCACAAGAACAGCATTCAGAAGGAAGTGTTTCTGCTAGAATTGGGTGGTTACTTCTGTTGACAGGTAAAGTGAATCAGGCAATTCCTTACTTGGAGAATGCAGCTGAAAGGTTGAAAGAGAGCTTTGGTCCAAAACATTTTGGAGTGGCGTATATTTACAATAATCTGGGAGCTGCCTATTTAGAACTAGATAGACCACAGTCAGCTGCACAGATGTTTGCATTGGCAAAGGACATCATGGACGTGGCACTTGGTCCTCATCATGTTGATTCAATTGAAGCATGTCAGAACCTTTCAAAAGCATACAGTATCATGGGAAGGTAGGAACTAGTTACTTGATTTCAAAAACATCGATTAAGAATTCACATATTTGGTCTTCGCCTGATTGATTGACCATTAGTCTAGTTCTCCTGTCTTACATTAATTGTGTTTACTCTCTTCTAGTGTGTAATCTAGTCCATTTCTTGAGCTTTTTGTCAAGGGAAGTCTCCTTCATCAGCTTCATCAGTCCTGAAGAACACTACCTGTTCAAAAACTGCCATCTTCATCTGTCAGCATTCTATCCCTGCAAAGATGGCCTAATGGAACATAATTTTTTTCAACTTCTGTAAATATGCTGACCTTTTATGAGGAGATACCAGTAGCCATTAGTCATCCTTTTCTCAATGTGACCCAACCTGGCATGCATCTCCCTCCAACAAAATCCTGCCATTTGTAGATTTTTTTTCTTATGTTGAAACTTTGCTCTATCTCATTTATCTCCAGAGATATGATAGTTTAACTATTCTGTATCACTGTCTTTTGATGCATACAAAAATCTGTGAATGTGGGACAAGGGAATGTGTGTACTGAGTATAATTTTGAGGAGTAAAAGATATACCCTCTTGTTTAACATTCTTTACCAGTAACTTTCTGCATTAAAGGTTTTTTAACTTGAATTTGTTGTAACCAAGTGACTTTTAAATTACTGTCTTCTGAGTAGTCTTTTTTTCTTTTCTTCTTGTTGATCCTTGAGACAGAGGATTGAACAATAAAAGAAATAGCTAGTAGATAAAAGATAATTACACTTTACAGAGTAGTGTATGTAACATTATTTTGCATGATTGCTTATTGCTCATCAAAGACGCCTAAGCCTATCAATATTCCTGGAGCACTTATAAGGATATTTAATTCATTAAAGCCATTAGTGTTCGAATTCCTTCATCATGGCAGCAATGTAGGGCATGAACTTTTTGACATGTAAAATTGCATTGATGTTTGTTCATCTTTGATGGTTAAATGATATGATTTCAAGGAATTTTGTGGGCTATGCAGCTATGCTCTTGCCGTTGAATTCCAGCAGCGAGTTGTTGATGCCTGGGAAGGACATGGACCAAGTGCACAAGATGAGCTCACAGAAGGTCACAGAGTTCTTGAACAATTGAAGGCAAAAGCTCATTGCGCTTCCACAAACCAGCTCCCTACAGAGGCACTTCCGATACCTCATAATAATCATTCACACAGAAACTCAGAGCCCATCATTCCTCTCAACCGAAAGCAAACAAGCTCTACGTAGTCTAACCATGCCTGGCATATAGCAGTCTCTAATTCCCCCACCTTCCCCTCCTTAGACACACGAGGCTCCTTTATGTAATCATGCGAACAGACTGAGTATGTAGTCTCTTTGGAGATACATTGACTGTTTAATGATCATAGATGTTTTATGGTAATTCCACCTTAATCCCATACCAAGTGAGCACATGGGTCTTATTCTCCATGCTTTTCTATTCAGAATCACACTACTTTGTTTTGCAACCAAAAACTTTTCTCTACATAGAAGCTTCTTATTTTCCTGCCAATTTTGGCGTGCTCATTTCTGGTCAACTCGTGGACGGTGATCCATACTTGGTTTATGAGTTAGCATGTGGCATGTGTAATTTGTTTCTTGGAGGCTATGTCGATTAGGGGAAGCGTAATGATCTGTGAGCAATTGCAACAGCCTAGAATCATGTGTGGTATCATTTGTTTTGTTTCTGATAGTAGCTGGGACTCCATACCGAATCATTACAGATATCGTCAAAGATTTATTGTCAACTCCAATAATTAATGATGCTGACAACCGTTTGCCATTTCTGGCTCTTACGTATTTTTATATGTTTTGGCACTGATTAGTGATTACAAAGCTTAAAGGAAAAGAGGTAGAAATCTTATTATGATATTTAGAAGTCTTGCATAAAAAGATACGTTGATCATATCCCGGCTGGGAAATGGGATCTCCATGTGGGCTTCACTCATAGTTATACTGTGGATCGTTCTGCCAGAAGAAGAATACTCCATTCTCTATCTCTCTCTATCTGCCATCCCTCCCTAGGAGTGTTGAGACAATCAAACATTTGATTCCCAATGCTTCCTCACAATCATTCTCACACCCACCCTTTCAATATTTAAGTTACGAGCCCTTTTGTATTGCTTTAAAAGCTTGTATACATACATCTCCCCGATCCAAATTCATCCAACAAAAAACAAACGGACTACCATTCATTTCAGATCATCCAACTTAAGGCTCAGCTTGAAGGCACTACTCTTCTTGATCCTCGGCCCTGAACAAACTTAAAAAACGACCTTTGACTTTGACTTCTGCTGCTGGATTCTTCACTTCGGCTAGTCTCCCTCTCATGCAAATTCTGTTGAATGGCTCTCTGGACACCCGAATAAAGCTGCCGATCGACCGCACAATCAAATGAAAAAGATCTCCTTACAGGTTAAATATCGAACTGATCGTCTCTCTCTCTAAGATCAATGAACTCATCACCCATTATCGAAAAATGTCGATGCTTTTTTGGTGATTTCAACTTTCCAGGCCTCTGCTCCATTACCTTTACTGATAACCGAGTCCTGAGTTGCTCCTGAACTTGTCTTGAGCTCTCACTTTCTTGGAATCCACTAGGTACCAAAACTTCTTTACGTGGTCCACCCAATTCAATAACAACAAAATCAGCGTCTCCACCAACAAAACTACTGCTGTAAGGCTGCGAGTCTTGAGGAGAAGAAGTTGGGGCAAAAATGTTGCCTTCGAGAGGATACTTAGTAGACGCTGAAATGCTAGCTTGTTCTACAAAGGGGTCAATTTGCATTTCCTTGTAACCAGACGTCAATGCAATCCAAGTGAAAAGTGTGGCTGCAGTTGGGAAGACGTCTAAGCACATCTTTTTCTTCAAACTGGTTGAGACAGACCGCACATGCACATGTACTTTTGTCCTTATCAACTCTATATTGAAATTGTTGGGAATTAATTCAAATTTTAGAGTTATTTATGTTGTGAAAATTGACCGGATTAGAGTAGATTCGCAGCTAAATAGGACTGAGGGAATAGTAATAAACACACAGATTTTACTTGAAAAACCTCCAAATTAGGGTAAAAACTACGGGTAAGGATAGAAGACTTTTACTATTGGAAAAACTGGAAAATTACAAGGAGAAACTAGACCCACAAAAATATACAGAATATTTTTGCCTCTCTCTTTTTCTCTCTTTTCTCTCTCA
>JAOSBL010000009.1:14444894-14456965 GCA_027568915.1 Erythroxylum roraimae
TTCCTTGGATGAGATTATCATTTGTAATGAGTTCTTTGAAGAAGAAAACTTTCAAGGGTGGGTGAATGATGGAGGACAATCTCAACCCATTTTTGTCCAAGCCTAAGAAAAGGAGTAGGTCGGTCATAGATGAGCAAAATATTAAATCTAATTTGGAAGAAGCCTAGGCTGGCCACAATGTAGAATCCTGTTTGCAAATCCAAACTTGACCAAAAAAATGAATAAGTGAAGGTTTACCACAAGACTTTTAATTTAGTCTTTTACTTTCTTAGTTACCTTTATTATTTACCATGTTTAGACTTTAATTACATGTTAATGGGTTGTTTATGGACACTAATTAGCTACAAAAAAATTAGTAGCCAAAGGAATGTGAGAAGTCAACATGTGACTATTCTCATTCATTGCATTTTCCTTATTTAAACTCATGTTCTTTTCATTTGTAAAAAATAAAGATAGATACAGATTTTCAAGAAATAAAAAACGAGATGCTTTTCTTTCAAAATTCAGACTTTGATCAGTAGAGTTTGATTGTTTTCCGAAAATAATCAAAAGGGCTTGTTTGTTTGCCGAAAACATTCAATCGTTTATGTGTTGTGCGATTTTCAGAATTCTGTCCGAGTTCCAATTTCGTTTTATAGTTTCTGTTTCCTGTGTTCATCAAATCAAAACCTTCCCTTCTTCAAGTTTGTTCCTCACATCTTAAATTACAAATCTCCAGAGACATCTTCACCCCATTCGAACCCCAGCCTCCTCAAAATTCCCGTTTTCATCATTTGTCTTCATTCTATCGCCTAGATTAACATGTCACCACAAAATCCACTATAACTCAATCATTCCTTATCCGATTAATCTGATTCTTGTGTCTAAATTGTACTTCATAAAACGTTCTACAACTTTGTTTGTTTTCTAGAAACCAAATTCCTAGCCAATTAACCCAGAAAATGCCTTCAAATAACCTATCCCAGTTTTACCCGAGAAATCCTAAATTTGTCCAAACATCTTCAAATCTCCCGAAAACCAAATCCGATCAACCACTGTCCACCACCATCAAACACCACCTCCGCATGCCATCACTTACCTTTAATCTCTAATATAAAAATTAAAGAAATAAAGCAATACAATGACAGAAGAGTAAAGCAATCCTTTAGAAGAATATCCACGACCTCTACTATTGTCTCTAGAATTCCATATGTGAGTGTGACAAACAATATTTTTGCAGCAAAAATTAAAAACTCAAGCATTATTAAGTACTAAAAAAATTGGAGAATAATATTTTCTTCTTATATTTCCAATACATTTTTTAATTAGGGACGTAATAAAACAATTGCTAAAATTCAGATCCTCTGCTTCAACGTCAGAGAATAATGAAAACATCAAGCTAGAGGATGAAAGCCAAAGCCCAATTGCAAAAAGAAAAAGAGAGATGAGTTGACATAAAGCCTACAACAACAAGACTCTCCGATAGCGACCATATGCAGGCCTGCAAATTGAAAAGCCATAATGGACATTTCCATATATGATAAAATCACAAAATGATATAAAAATGCTTATAAGAGGAGGCAAATGTAATAAAGAAAAAAGAAAAGCTTTCTTGGAACTCCTATGTTCCTCTATTTTTTGTTTGCCTTATTTGCCCAAAGCCCTGTAATTTTCCTTATTTGTATAAGGTCTTGTCACCAGCCAAAAACCAAAGCTTCTCTTACGGAGCTTTGTATTAAAGCTTTCCTCTTTCTTTCTTGAAAGCTTAAAACCTCTTATAGTAATGCTTCATCGCATTTGGATAAAATTGAGTTAATTATCTTAAAGTTAATTACTTGTATTTCTTTCTATATTATGATTAGTTTGTAGTGGAATGGCTCTATCTCCAGTCAAACTTTAATATTTGTTATCCTGACTATTATAACTTATAGCGACCAACTTTGTCATCCATTAAGATATAATATTCCATATTTACTTTAATTTTAATTTATTATGTTATTAATTTATTTCAAATTATTTGAATTTTATATGTTATATAGAAGATTTCTAAAAAAGATAATAAAGTTTCTAAAAAAGAATTAATTACCGTAAAATAAGAACATAACGAATTAATAGAATTATTAATGTATCCCATAATAGAAGTATAAAATTTAGATAGGATTTATTAACTGTAAAGAATAACAATAACTTTTAAATGCTATTTAAAATTCTATAACCTTAAATTAGAATTACTAAATAGGATCTACTTATAATAAAACTTATTTGAATATTATTATAATTTTCTAATTATAAAAGATAATTCAAAGTTTTTTTATTTTATTTCTTCACCAATTAGCTGTTCACCCCATCATTTTTAGAGTCAATAGTATTGATATCAAATAAGTTTTATTATACATAGATCCTTAAGGTTGATCAATCTTACAAAAAAAAAAAGCTAAGAATGACTCGTAGCTACTAACAATTCAAAATTTATCATAAAATTTAAAATAGATGCTCCAATGGGGGAAGTTGTTGTTCATTATTTTTGTAAATAGGTTGTGGAATATTTTTACTATAATCCATTCTCTAAAGACTACAGGATGGAATTTTAAATGTTGAGTGCCTAAGTAGATCTTTACTTGAAAACTTTATCTCAAATGAAAATTTAAAGACTCTTAAAGTTGAAGCATTATCATCAAATTTGGAGTTTGTTGATTTTCTACTAAAGGATAACTTTAATCTTTTATCATTTTATTGCTTTATTTCTTTGACTTTTGTATTAGGATTTAAAGGTACAAGGGTTTAAAGGTAATGGGAACAAAAATACAATCCATTTCATCTAATCCTCTTTTCATGTCTTTCATTATTGATGGATTATCTAAAGAAAATGTCGATGCTCTAGTAGCTCCCTTTGCCATTTTAGATGTGGAGAAAGTGGTTTTCAATTTTAAACCAAACAAATCTCTAAATCTAGATATATTAATGGCATATTCTTTCAAAAATCTTGGCATCTAATTGAGAACAAGATGGTTAAGGCAGTCTTACGTTTCTTCAAAAGAGGGCATCATTTTAAGGATTCCAAAAAAAAACCTTTGTTACTCTTGTTCCTAAAACTCCAAGTCCTAGTTTATTGAGAGAATTCAGAGCCATCTTATGTTACAATTTCTTTTACAAGGTCATCTCTAAACTTTTTGCAACAAGATTGAAGCAGACCATCAACCCATTAATTAATGGGTTCTAATTAAATGGGCAAGGGGAATAAGGCAAGGTGATCCCCTATTGCTTTATTAGTTTTCTTTTTCCATAAAAGTTATATTAAGACTCACCAACTACATAATCAGTTTAGAGAGGAGATTTATACTTCATAAGAAATGCAGAAGAATGGAGATATGTCATTTGGCTTTTACAAATGATCTACTTTTGTTCTCTGCAACTGATCCACATTGTGTTAAAGCCTTATGAATGCAATTGAAACCTTTAAACCTCTCTTTAGCTTATCAACAATATGGAGAAAAGTCACATCTTACTTTCTTCTTCAGCTGCTAATTTATGCCCTTAGATCTCTTCTCTAACTAGTCTCAAGAAGAACTAGCTTCCTTTTACATATCTAAGGCTCACCATTTCGCACAAAGAGACTAATATATACTAACTTCATACCTCTAATTTCTACAATCAAAGAAATGTTTGATAAATGGTGTAATGGTTCCCTTTCATTTTCTAGTAGAACTTAACTGATCAATGTTGTCTTGAAATCTTTGTATAAGCAATGACCATCACACATAAGAATACTTCCTTTTTTTACAACTCTCTACTAGTTAAAAGGAACTTATAAAGAATCTTCTTTCTACATATTGATGATGATTTAGTAGTTTCATCTCAGGAAGAGCTCCTTATGGCTTCTTTTAATTATTTCTCTAAGACACTGGGAACAAAAATACAATCCTCTTTGTTTAATCTTCTTCTCATATCTTTCCTTATGGATGGATTAATCTTCTTCTCCTGTCTTTCATTATGGATGGACTATCTTAGGAAACTGTTGATGCTCTGGTATCTCCCTTTACCTCTTTAGATGTGGAGAAAGTGGTTTTCAATTTTAAACCAAACAAATCTCCCAGTCTAGATGGATTTAATGGCATATTCTTTCAAAAATCTTGGTATCTAATTGAGAACATAATGACTAAAACAATCTTAAGTTTCTTCAAAAGAGGGCATCTATTAAAGGATTTCAAACAAAACCTTTGTTACTATTGTTACTAAAACTCCAAGTTCTAGTTCATTGAGGGAATTTAAACCCATATTATATTGAAATTTCTTTTACAAGGTCATCTATAAACTTCTTGCAATAAGATTGAAGCAGACCATCAAACCATTAATTAATGGGTTTCAGGGTGCTTACATTGAGGGCAAAAATATTAGGGATAATATTTTCACTGTGTAAGAATTATTTAAAAATTATAAAAGGAAGAGATCCCTTTAAATGTTATACAATTAAGGTAGATTTTCAAAAGGCCTTTGATACTATTAATTAGAGCTTCATCATCCACACCTTAGAGATATTTAGTTCTAGCTATATGTTGGATACAACAATATGTCTCAATAGTTTTCTACAACATTATGATCAATGATATTCTAGCTAAGTTAATAAAAGGAGAAAGGGGAATAAGGCAAGGTGATCTCCCCTATCACTTTATTTGTTTGCTATTGCCATAGAAGTTCTATTGAGACTCACCAACTATATAATTAGGGTTAATTACCAAAAAGAAGCTCAAACTTTTGTCAAGTTTTCAATTATAGCTCGAACTTTAAAAACTAGCAATAAAATGTCCAAACTTTCAAGAATTTTCAATTCTAGCCCAAACTTCAAAAAATGGCAACAAAATGCTCAAACTTTCAATTTTCTTCAATTCTAGCCTAACGTTATTTGTTGTTCTCTCGATACTCTCAACCATTTGTTTTATGTTTGATCTTCTAATGTCCTAAACTACTCTCGCATTACAACATAATGCACCAATAAGCTTTTTGTTTTTAGTTCATTCTCCTGATGCCCTTAGTGTGAGGGTGTCGGGGTTACATAATCTAAAAATCGAAGGGTGAGGGCGTCGAGAGAACAAACAAAAAATGAAGGAAAAAATTGAAATCAAAATGTAAGGTCGTCAGGGCTACTTAATCTGATTTAGGTCATTTTTAAACAACTACGTCGTTTTAATTATGTGATCAAACAATGTCATTTCATTAATCTTCATTTGTTGTATTAATTTTGACTAACGTATATTAATAGTTAAGGTTTCTGAAAAGCGTGACAAGCAATGTTAACAAAATTAACGAAAACCCTGACGTTGGGTTAGAATTGAAAAAAATTGAAAGGTTGAGCATTTTATTGCTATTTTTTGAAGTTCATACTAGAATTAAAAAAAATGAAAAAATTGAAAGTTTTGACATTTTATTGCTACTTTTTAAAGTTTGGGCTATAATTGAAAAATTGACGAAAGTTTGGGCTTTTTTGGTAATTAACCCATATAATTAATTTAGAAAGGAGTTTCATACTTCGTAAGAAAGAATGGAGATATGTAGTTTGGCTTTTACGGATGACCTACTTATGTTCTCTGCAGCTGATCCATATTCTATTAAAGCCCTCGTGAATGCAATTGAAGCTTTTAAAGATGTCTCTAACTTACTAATGCTACTCTTCTGATTAAAAGAATATGGAGATTGCTAAGTGTCAAATATTATTTATGAGATAAGTGGGTTTTTATGCTTTCAATGTACTTTTCACTCAGATTTATATTATCAATAACTCTACTAATTGGAGAGATATTCTTGAGTTGATCAAGTAGAAACAATGGATTTCTGAACAATTATATCTAGTGTTCAAACTTGCATTTGGAAGAGTTCTTTAAAAAATTTAGAAGGAGCAAAATTTGAGACTGAACTATAGTAAGAGTAGACACAAGAAGCAGCTCTTAAGAGAAATTGTCAACATGATCAAAGATTATTCTTTGATATTAAATCTACAGCCAACCTAAGCCTTTTTTTCGTATGTATAAAGAACTTGAATGAGAGTAAGAGGGTGCATTTTCAATAATTGGAGCTTTTAAAGTACAATCCTAGAAAGTAGCATCATTTTAAATAGAAATTGACATTGTTAAGCTCTAGAGCAATGCTCACGATAAGGAAGTAGCTGAATTTTTTGGGGTGGAAATTTTCATCGGCTATAAGGATGAAACTATGTCCTTAGTCGCTGTAGGAAAATTAGTATAGAGAAATTAAAGAAGATGAGCTATTTACTCATGCATGCACAATTCATTACCAATTCTCACTCATTCGTATACATCATATGGTATGATTTTACACAACAGAATAGGGAAATACTTGTGAAAATGTAGTTGATCCAGTCTGCTCACCAACAAAGTAGGGTAGTTTTGCTCTTTTGTGATCAACACTCTCTCAACTATATCTAGTACCACTACAATAGAATGGGTTTTCGTGGTTAAAAGTAAAGAAATCGCCACTAATAATGTCTAGTGACGATACTAAATCGTCACCTAAATCTTCGTAAAATCCTAATAGCAAAATATTATAGGTGACGTTTTTACCAAATCATCACAAATTTTATTTCACAATGAGTAGAATACATAGCCAAAAAAGGTACGTGACGATAGGCAGAATCGTCGCCAATGTTATTTTGTTACGTTTTTCTTTCGTGGGTAAATGTTATTACCTACGTAGGTAATAACATTTACCAATAAATTTATAATCATCACCCAACATTATTTTATATGATTCAATATTTGTAGTAAAAAGTTTTTAACTACATTTTATAAAATGTAGCCAAACTTATTGGTGACCTTTTCCAAAACGTAGCTAAAAAATTTTGGTGATGATTTTTTATTTTTAATAAACATTATTACTAAAAATTTTATCATGTTAATTATAATTATTGGTCACATTTTTAATCCATGTTATTGTTTGTAATATTTAGATTTTTATAATTTTTTTATAAAAATATAATTAATAATAATTAGAAATTAGAAGCATTTTATATAAACAATCAAATATCATTAAATGTTAATTACAAACGTTAACAAAAATACTTATGTACAAACTAAGATTCGTTTTCATAGTCACTATTAATTATATAAGTTGGTCCAAGTATTTATTTGATCATCATTTGAAGCTTGGCCAACTTTCGTTCATTATGTTCCAACTTTTGTTCATTTTGTTCTAACTTTTCTTCATTACATTGTAATTTAGCCTTAAGTGACTAGTTCTCTTCTTGAAGATGGGTAACATATGCTGATGTTGATGAGGATGAAGCAGGTGACTTAAGGTCATAACAAAATCTTTGATGTCGCTGGATCTTGAACCAAGCACATTGTTGCAAATATCATCTATATGGGGCTCATTTCCGTCAGATAATGATCTTTGCAACAACTCCTATATCTTATTCTAAAATTTAAAAAAAAAATCAATATTTAACTCAAATATTATTAGTTAGTACTACCTAAATAAATAAACTTAAAATTTTTTAAAAAATTTATAGTTATGTAATTATTGTGCACTTCTTCGGACATCCAACCTTCACCTTCCTTCTAGTGTGTTAGTTTGTAGAGTGTGATCCTGTCACACTCTTCTTCATATAGTTCATTTTGACTCTATTTTATGAAAAAAGAAGAATTGAAAACACAATAAATAATATTATATTTACTGATATAATTACAACTTATAAATAAAAAACTTGTAAATTCATTTCATACGACAACAAATGATTTGGAGTCATAGTAGGAGTTTTTCATTTTTTCTTTGTTAACCTTGGCTTTCTCACACTCCATTAGCAATCCAAATAAATTCAAACAACTCAAAGATTCACCCAAAAACCAACCATCAACATTGCATTTAACAACCAAGATTCAACGAGAAAAAAGCCAACAGCAAAAGCTGTAGCATATATACCTCGACAATAATTGTAGGGAGATGATGGAAGAGAAAATGAAGCTCACATGATGAACGGACTACGAGATGGAAGAGAAAACATGTTGATGTTCCAAGAATGAAGGAGGGAAATAGAAGAGGAATTCAGCATAATGCAATGGGGGGATTGTGTCTAGTCGACAATTATAAGTGGAGATAACGACATCGTTCTGTCTAACATATTTTTTTTAATCTCTGAAACATTTAGTGACGAATCCTGAAAACATCACCAAAAGTCACCAAAAAGGCGACGATTTCACGAAATTGTTGCTAAAAGTCAAATTTCCTAACTTTTTTTTAATATATCATGTCCATAAAATAGTAAAGTATTTGCACAAAATAAATAAAGTTTTCTCAGACAACATATAATTGTCATGTCATGTATATTAAAAGACATTAATAAAAAGTATAAATAAATGTAATATAAATAAATTATGAGTTTTTTGTTTTATAAATCTTTGAAATGACATTATACATAAATTTATTTATTTTTAGACTTACAATCAATGTGAATAATATTAAATTGGATTTTAAAGAATATTATATTAATATTTGATATTGATTTCCATTATTTATTGTAGAGCTTTATTATTTTTATTAAATTTGCGATATTTATTATATATGAATATCATTTATAATGTTATATTAATTTAATGATAATAACTATAACTACTAAAATTATTTATAATGTTCATCGCCTAAGGTTTACCTAAATTGAAATGGGCAATCATTTGGCGAAGGTTTTATGATTCGTCTCGAAATGGTGTATTTCTTCCAAATACATTAATAACAAATGACATTGTTTTCTACTAGGTTATTAACACGAAAATGAAACTCTCTTCATTTTTGTGTTAGTTTAACCAATTTCCTCTTGCTTTATTGTCAAAGAAGCATCCTCTCCTAATTTGTTGTGTTTGTATCCTGTGTTGTGGTCATCACCATCTACGAAGCGTCGTGTCTTGTGTTGGTATTGTTCTTCATTTACATTTTCAAGAACCGTTTATTTTATGCTATGTTTTTCTATTACATGATGGAGTTTATATGGGTTTTGTATTATGCTAATGGTATGTAGGTTTTTGTTTGTGTTTGCAAGATGGTGAAATCTGTTTCTGTTTTGGATATGTATGGGTTGAGATTTCTTTTCCACCTTCCATGCTTGTTTGAGGAAACCTACTAACTGTTTGATTAAAGTTCTGTTAGAGAATTAAGGCTATTTCTGCAGCTGTTTATATACATATTTACCATACGGTTGCTTTTACACCAAATCTCTAATGCTTATAATTTACTAATGTATCCATCAAAAGGACTTTATTCTAACGTTTAATGAGGTTGTGATTAGACATAACAATTAAAAGAAACATGATCAACACTAGAAGTATTAGCAAGGTATCAAAACATATATAGGTAACAAACGTATAAATTGGAACCATGATAGTCAACTCAATTGAGAATGGTTAATTGCTTCATATGAAGAAAATTGGACTCACATTCATTTTTCTTTTTTTTTGGTACATAGAAACAATCATATTTCGGAGCTGCAAGGGATGTTTATGCATCCTTTAAACATAGTACATATACACTTAACATTCTCAACCTTTTCATATAAAGTAGTCTCACCTGATAGATCACAAAATTAACATTGATAGAATGTTGAAACATTCAAATAATAATTCTTCTATTGACTTTTCAGAATAAAACTGTTAACATTAATTCATCGTGGAATGTCAACATGGTGAATAGTTTCTGATGGTAGAAATGAACTTCGCTAGAAGAAATGTAGCAAAATTGTCCCTAATAAAGAATAAATTAATGCAGAACAAATCCCCTCATCAAACAATAACCATCCCTTGCCTTCCACGACCGATCTTCTTCTTTAAGGTTTTTAGTATCATCCAAACTACCTCTTTTTTTTATTATCAGCATCTCATTTTCTATTATGAAGCTATTATATGAACATTTAATTGTATATACTATATGTTGTGTTAAGCTTCCTCGAATCTTCACGAGAATAGAGATGGAAATAGAGGCAGTGGTGATGTCTCGATAATTCGTAAAGGATTAGAAAAATTGGTTGTTTTGGAACTGTAGTCGATTTCAAAAACTATGTCTGTTCATTATGATGATCATGGAGTTTATTCGTCGGGAATGCATGTGTTCGAATTTGACTTCCTAATGTTGTTTGATTTAGCTTTTTTTGTTCTATTATGTATGCTCATTAGCTGAAATGCTTAGTATGTGTGATTCATCTAATACTGTCATACACACTGCATATCAGAAATCGTTCACTATATCTTTTGCAAATTTAGTTAAACCAAAGAAGTTGTTGAAAGAGGGTGTCAATTCACCACACCCTAAGGGACGATCTTTAACTGTTTCAATTGATGACTTGGAACCTGTAAGGAGGCTTCTTAGAAATACAGACATTGGAAACCCCTTTATGTTTTCTACCGAATCTAATGTCACTTGAAATTCAAAAAAATAGTTCCTTCTGTTCCTTTTTAATGGAATATTAGGCGTGGAACTTTATTTATTATCTTGTCTGTAAGAATTGTTAAACTTTTAATTATTTTGTTTGTAAGAATTGTTAAACTTCTAATTAACATCTTGCAGTACTTACCATATATCACTATATTATATTGCTTACCATATTCCAACATTTTTATACGTATTATTATTTTATTGTTCATAAGTATTAATGATTAAGAATAGTAGTCAAATTAAATTTATTATATTTTTATCTTATTAATATTAAAATTTTAGGTATGTTTATCTTTTTATATCCAAAAAGATAATTTATAGAGTTTTAATGCATTAACTATATATTTAAACAAATTTAGTAAGAAGGGAAATGAAAAAATATGAAAAATCATATATAAATGTTAATTATAATTAACTTTAGGATTATTAAGCACACTTAGCATTAAAAAATTATCAATTTAACATTATTAATTATAAATTCTTTAACATTGACTTTTGACGATGATTTCAAAGTTTAGTTAAAAAAAGTCCACATTTGGCGATGAATTACAATTTTGTGGCAAAAAGCTATGCTTTTTTGCGACGTTTGAAACTATCACTGCTAAACACTCAACCTTTGGCGAGGAAATACTAAAACTATGGCAAAAATAGGGACTTTTTATGACGAATCCAGAATCGTTGCTAAAGAAATTGCTTTAGCGACAATACATTATAATGTCGCCAAAATCATAACTTTTGGCGAGAAATTATGAAATCGTCGCCAAATGTGGACATTTAGAGACGATTTGCATATCATCGCAAAAGATAACATAGTTAATAGTATGTTTTGTTTTAGTATACTCTGATCCAAATAGAACATGCAACAACGAGCTTCAGGGAAGTCGAGATGGTGGGAGAGGGAACCTGTACAAGCTATAGCTTTTTACATGCTATGTGTAATTAGGACAGATGTCCTTGGGTGAATCTGAAGGAATTAATTAATGGTCCCACATTAACTTCGGTTTTAGGGCTGTATGCATGTTTCGTTGGTGTTGAGGTGGTTTGGTTATTTGTATTTAGGACGTGTAATATATATTTTTTCAATATATTCGGGAAATATTTAACTTCTCCAGAAAGATCTTTTTATATGTTAACAATTTTATATGCTCCTTGTCAATACTATAAAATTGTATGAGACTTTAGATGTATGGACAAAGCTTATAATATTGGTAAGATCATGTATGAAATTGGGCCCTTAAAATGTCCTTAAGCACAACATGAATAATATGTATATATCATGGTTAGAAACGCAAGACAGCAATGAACAACGCATATATATGATGCAAAATTTCTCGTTTACATTGTGGTTTGGGTGGGTTTCGAAGTTCACAGGGGAGTAGCCCCCGCTTATGGATCTGCCCAATGTTTGGGTGGGTTCCGAAGCCCACAGGGGAGTAGCCTCCGCTTATGGATCTGCCCAAATCTCTGAGCCGTGGCCTATTAGGTATTGTCCGCTTTAGTCTGCCAGGGTGGAGTTGCGACTCGAACCCCTGACAAAAGGGTTTTGTTGGTCTCATGGACCACAGCTCAAGTGGTGAGAGGCGTGGTCCAGGGTTCCGAAGCCCACAGGGGAGTAGCCCCCGCTTATGGATCTGCCCAAATCTCTGAGCCGTGGCCCATTAGGTATT
>JAOSBL010000009.1:14457065-14470436 GCA_027568915.1 Erythroxylum roraimae
GTTTATTGATCAACATCAATTCATAAATAATGAACACCAAATCAATGAAAGAAGCCTTTCTTTATTTATACATAACTATGTACAAAACGCGCTAAAGGAGATTGCCTTTAGGGCACTACTCTAACAGCTAGGAGAGGTTAAAGAACAATAAATCAATAAAATATGCTTAAATAGGGTGTATGTAGACTGAGATTGAATCACAGAACCGGGTTCCTAATGAATTCCCCACTTTTATCATTTTCGCATGTTTTCTTTAATTTGTTTTTATTAGTTTGTTTCATTTTATTTTATTCTTTCAAAAACAAACCCCCCTCCCCCCGCCGTTAAACCTAAACACCGGTTAATTTCATTTCATAAACTTTACACACACTCTCTGTGGGATCAACCTAGACTCACCACTGCTATAGTCGTAAGTCTAGTTATTTTATTTTGCCTAACGTAACGACGCATGGTCAACAGAATGATCTAGTTATTGTGGGGGAGGAACAATTTCTCTAGTTGCCACCTTCTTTTCCTTGTTTCTACCAGATGTCAAGCATCAATAATACGTATAAACATAACTCAAACATTAACAATTCGTATAAACGTAAGTCAAACATCATCATTCTGTAAAAACATAACTCAAACATGAACATTTCGCATTAACTTAACTCAAATATGAACAATATGCATGAAGAAAACTAAAACATCAACAATCCATATAAGCATAACTCAAACATCAACATTATGCATTAACATAACTCAAACATCAACAATTCACATAAACATAGGTCAAACATCAACATTCCGCATTAACATAACACAAACACCAACATTCTGCATTAACATAACTCAAACATCAACATTTCGCATTAACATAAGTCAAACATCAACATTCCGCATTAATATAACTCAAACATCAACATTCTGCATTAACATAATTCAAACACCAACATTTTGCATTAACATAACTCAAACACCAACATTCCGCATTAACATAAGTTAAACATTAACATTCCACATAAACATAAGTCAAACATCAACACTTTGCATAAACATATCTCAAACAACAACAATACGCATAACCATAACTCAAACATCAACACTGCGTATAACCATAACTCAAACATCAACATTCTGCATTAACATAACTTAAACATCAACAATCCACATTAACATAAGTCAAACATCAACAATACGCATTAACATAAGTGAAATATCAACAATACACATTACCATAACTCATACATCAACAATACATTTCGGACCATATAATCAACACTTTTTTTTACCTTTAATCATCATGATCAAGATCTTGAAAATCATCATCATTAATTACATTATTATTCGACTCTTCATCACTATTATTATATTAGGCCAAAGTATCATCATTGTCATATAATTCATCCTCAATATAGTCTTCATCTCTTTCTACAATAAGATTGGCTAGTACTTCATCCACGTGTACTATATTGACTTCAACATCTCTCCTATGGAATGATGATATAGCTGCATCTTCTATTCAAATGGCTTCAATATTCAACACCAATTCAATCTCTTGATATACTTCATTACCATCCTCACTCATTAGACCATTATTCCTTTCATAAAAATCGAAGAGATTTCAATGTTGAAACTTTTGAACAACTTTCCAATTGTTGCCCAATACAGTATCGTTGAGGTAGAAAACTTGCTTCACTTGACTTGCAATGACAAAAGGCCCATTATCATATTACGTCTTATTAACATCGATGCTAGTAATATTCTCTTTCACTTTCATGTCAGCAAGATTAAACTATTTAAACTTAAATTGAACAACCTTTTTATCCTTAATATAATGAAACTATATTTTTTTATATGACATCATAAAAGTCAATAAAGTCGTCATCATGACATCCCTTAACAACAACCCCACAATTTTGTCTTTTAAGCCAACTATCTCAATATTCTATGTGAAATCTATCTCTATTAGCAATGCAACCTATATGTTTGTTCCCACACATATGAGGCCTACATGCCAAAGAATATAATGTTGTTGTCGCCTTTTGCATGTTACGGTTGTGTAACCATAACATCTGTAGGACAAAATATAATTAGAAGTTAATATGACATGCAAATTATCATAAGTTCATAATATTCCATCAATATATAACTTACTCAAGCCCTAAACCATGATAGGAACTTAAGCTTATGTCTTTTTCAACATTAATAATCCCTTTACTTCAAACTGAATCTTTATGCCCTTTATTTTAAAAAGTAAGTAGAGATCATAAAATATAAATTGAATCATGAAATTTAAATATGAAAATCTGAATAAAAAGTAATATACTTACTCCATATATATGTTGACTTCCTCGCAATTGTTCAAAATAAGTCCACATATTTTTCGACACTAAATGACCTTACTTTTTATAAGAAAACTAACAAGCCACCATCTTCTTCAAAATCGAAATTACGTTATTGTCAATATAATCTTGTCTCGACATCATTTAAGTACATCGAACAAAATATCAAGCATTTATTTCCTATATAAGCCTCTACAATAGACCCTTCAGGTTGAGCTTTATTAAGTACATAACACTAAAAAAGCATTAAAACCTAAACAAAATATAAAACATTAATAATTATTACTAACTAATAACTTTAAAAAAAAGTATAAGTTAATATAAATTACCCTTCAATGGGGAACATCCATCGAAATTGAACCGGTCCATAATGTTTTGCTTCGTATGGTAAATGAATCGCCAAATGTACCATAACATCAAAAAACAATGGGGGAATACTAGTTCAAGCTTACACAAAATCAAAGCTATGCCTTTTCCATTTTCTCAAGCTCTTGAACTTGAAGTGTCTTGTAGCATAATTTCTTTAAAAGTCACTTAATTGATCCAAAGTTACAGACACATCCTGTTGGGAACACCTACGTATTCCAACAAGAAGTAATCAACGCAAAAGCATAGAACAATCATAACTTTTCAACCCCAATACTTTTCCCTCTTTAACATTCACACAACGGGCTATGTTAGATGCATACCCATCAGGAAACTTGATTTATTTGAGAAATTGCACGTAGACATCGAGGTATATTGTATGGCACTAGAATTTTAAGCAAAGACAATAACATAAAAGGCTCCTTCATACACTTCTATTAAGGTATATTGTATGGCACTAGAATTTTCAACCACATGTTGTAAGAAGTACTGAAAGGATTAAATATATCTGAGGCTAAATCAAGTCAAACATTACGACAATCACATGCAAATCATGGAAACTTTCCATCAAAGTCTTTCCATTCCACTGAGTCTGCTGGATGACACATAATGTTATCATCAATGTGTTTCTCTTTATGCCATCTCATATCTCTGGCTGTTTTTGTTAACATAGAAAGCCTTTGTAGTCGTGGTTTAATAAGGAAGTATCTCAAGATTTTATGTGGTATCTTTTTCCCTCTCCTATCATCCACTTACAACCTTGATGTATCACAAATGGGACACTCTTTAAGATCTTTACTTTCCTTCCAAAATATAGCACAATCATATTACAAGCATGTATTGATATATATCCTAATCCAAGGTCCTTTAACAATTTCTTTGCATCATAGTAAGACTTGGACAATTTGTGTCCAACAAATAAGGCATTATTGAGCAAGTCAATTAACATGTCAAAAGATTTGTTAGGCCATTTATTATGAACCTTCAAATGCAACAATTTGACAACAAAAGATAGTTGTGAGAAATTTGATCACCCTGGATATAATTCTTCTTGAGCAACTTTCAATAACTTCCTAAAATCATTATAGTAATACTATCAATTATGTTAGGAAAACTAGTTTCATTCATATTCTCCATATAATTCCCATAATCCTCTAACATGTCGCCAATCTCATTATCACCATCATCATTAATATCATAATCTTCTACATCATTATTATTACTATGATCAACACATCACAATTTTCTACATCATTTTGTTACTATCATCAACACTTGTACCAACATTTCCACTACAACTTGCTTCCTTACGTTGTCCATGATAAAGCCATAGAGTATAGAATTTATCTATGCCTCAAATTAGTAGGTGATTATATACCACATCTTGACTTTGAATGTTGACATTTAAACAATCTATGCTTGGACAACGAATATGATATTCATCACCCATTTGACCTTTTACAAATTGAATGAAACTCTTAACTCCTTCTACGTATTTAATGGACCATTTCTAATGAGAAATCTAACTTTTATCCATCTAACTATACAATTAAAAGTAAATATCTGAATTATTAAATGCAATCTTGGTTCTATATAACATAATGAGTTCATATACTAAGTTTGAATTGAAACAAACAATAAGGTACGTGGCTTTATTTACACCAGTGAATCAAGAAAGGGACTTTTCGCTGTGTCTCCTAGGTTTGTGGAATATTTCATCGATTAGCCTCATGGGAGATACTAGGGATGTTAATTTTGGCTCAGCCCGCCCGACCTGGCCTAATTTTTTCCCAGGCTGACAGGGCCATAGGTCAAAAGTGGTTGGCTTAATCCGACCACAGGTCGAGGGCAGGCAAGCCCGTGGCTTGACCGTAACTTCAAAATTGACATTATTTTGTCAAAAATGACGTCATTTTTTACTTGTTTAAAAAATATATAAGGTGGGCCAGGTTGGCAGGGCCACAAGCTGTTCAGCCTGTGGTCAGGCCGAGCAGGGCCAGGAGCGGCCCGAGCTTCACCCAACCTATTGACGTCACTAGGAGTTGTATCGTGGATTTCCAGCCTATATACTACCTTAGAGGTTTATTATGCCTCAAATCATCCATAATTATACGTGAGTATACATGTTACTACTTCTCAATTAATCAATACAAGTTCATATACTAAATTTGAATTGAAACAAACACTACGTGGCTTTGTTTGCAATAGTGCTAAAAGTTTCGTAAGCACCAACTTCATCACTTAACAAGTCTAGAATATCAACTACTTATATGATCTATAATGTTACATTAATTATGTTTCAATGGTTTTAATTTAAGCTCCATTATGCTCTTTGTTTCTTTTGTAAAATCCTTTAATTTTTTGTTCTCCCCAAATTCATACAGCACATGCAACTTAAAAATAAATGCAACAATACGTAAAAACATTGTAAGAGTGAACATTTCCATCAAATCAAAACAACCACTGTTATCACTAAACAAAGAAGAATAGTTGTTTAACAAAGAATAATAGAACATAACCAATAGCTTACCGTTAATAAAGGTTTAACGACTTTGTGATAGTAATAGGCTTACGATAGTTTGTGAGTGATGAAAACTTTGACAAAGAGTGAGAAACGAAAGGAGTATGATATGAGAGTGACATTCGAGATTCAAAGTCAACTCTAGTTGAACTTCTTATAAGCAGTAGTAAAACAAAGTTCCTAACACATATTCACCTTCAATCAACCCATTCAACACACATAAACATGAGTCAAACATAACTCAAATGTCAACATTAACACTTCAAACTCTTATTCTCTTCTCATTTATCATATAAGCAATAACACTTCAAACACTCTTATGCATTCTAATGATTGTCTAAAAAAACTTAAACAATGCACCTTACTATATCCATAATACTACATAAGAGAAATGGTTACATATTATTAGCAGAAAACTAGAGAGGAATTATTCTATTTTGGCTATATTATCTTCACCTCCATTGACTCATAATCTTCATGTTTGATGTCTTTACTAGGTTGTTCAACGTTTTTACGAATTATTCTCTTAGGCAAAGTATAAAGAAGCAGCAGAACTTATTGTAGAATCTCCACAAGGACTTCTTTGAACTCCTGACACAGTTGCTAAGTTTCAGGTTAGCGATGAACAAAGTGTTCTCTATATCTTGAATTTTTGGACTCGAATACAAAGTGGAAGTGAGTTGGTTTATGGCTTTTTGTTTAATGAAACTTGGTTCGGGCTCAATCTTATCCTTTTCTAATAGAAGAATCTCTCTCACAAGCTTATAGATTTAACCATAAATTTTGGATGTGTATATATATGCCTAAAACATGATGTAGGAGACCTGATACATCTACTTTCTCTAACATTTTTTTTCCTAAAACTGAGACAGCGTTTAAACTGACTAATGTGATTTTAGCTTGTTGCTTTTCTTGAAATCAATGAACTGTAGCATCTGTTTATTCTTAACATAGTACATACAACTCTTACGTTGTATATTGTTTAAACAAATTTATGTAAATACATTAGATTTTTTTTCTTGCAGTCTGGCTTGTTTGAGTTTGAGTTTACGTAGAAATGCCGAAAGAACAAAAAGGATTTTGGTTGTCTTGATTGTATGGTTGTAGTTGTGTAATGATATTAGTTCGTTATTGAGTTTGTTGGCATCAAAGGCTTCTTTATATAGTTATAGGCCAAGGGTTAAAAGTTATTTTCTAAATTTTTATGCAAATCGAGATTAAGTGATGCGAATTGTGCATGACAATGATGAGTCATGTATTTCAATGGTTAGGATGAATAGGCAAGCATTTTTTTAATTATGTGAAATGCTAGAAAGTACAAGAGGGTTAAAATCAACAAAAAAACATGCTTATTGATGAACAAGTACCAATTTTCTTACATATTATTGCTCATTATGTTAAAAATCTTCGAGTTGGCTAGCAAAATTTCTTTAAGGTTCGTGAAAAAGTCAATCTACATGAGATATATGAGTTTTGGAAAAATGCAAAGGTGGTAGACGACACCTTAATGTCAATGGTAAATGGATTGTCAGTTCTCGTGACACTAGATTCAATCGAGAAGGTCAGTGAGTGTCCAAGTATTGGAGCAAAGTTGTTTCACAATACAAAGTGGATTACTCAAGGTTGTGTAGATAAAGCACACCTCAATTGACAACTATATGGAAGTAGTGACCCAAGAGACAGGAAGGCGTCAACTCTTATTCTGAAGGCTAGGGTTCTACATTCACTACTTCTTCATTGTGTTCTACCAAGATTACGCTCGGAGCATATTGTGACAACGATCGATGAACAATGTTTTTTTCTTCTACTCAATCATCAACTTATTAATCTTCCGTACTTAATTTTGAAGTACATGATGAAGTCAAAGAGAGATTCTACCTCTTTACCGTATGGTATGCTGTTGAAAAGGATTTTTAGAGATTCTGGAATCTTTCTCGATAGAGGTAATAGGATGAAGATGGATGTGAAAAGCATTATTAATGCTACCACTATTCACATAATAGGATTAAAGTTTGAAGACAAGTCAGATACAGGTTCTACACCGAAAGTAAGATCTGAGGGGGGGAGCATATAGTAAAACGGAGTAGGAGTGAATGTGTTACACCTGCAGGAAAAAAAAAACCTCGATCAACAGGAAGAACATCAACAGAAGAAAAGATAGAGAAATCGTTTGATGTACCAATAAAAGCTAAGACGATTTCACATAAAGAGGAAAGTCGGGTTAAACAATCAGCACAACAAGTGTCATTAAAGAGAAAGGTAGAGACACTTTAATCAGAAAAATATAAACTGTCAAGAAGGTCACCAAGACTATTGACCTTACGTCAACAAGAACAGAACAAGCATAAAGCTCTAACACTTGGTGAAGATTCTGAAAAACCAGAGAAACCACATTAGACTACTAGATCAATTGTCTGAATTTTGCAAATTCAATCAGCAAAATCATCTAAAGAGATGAAGATAAAGAGAAAGTTAGTATTTGAGAAAAAGAAGCCTCAACAACAGCTTTCTTCTAAACCGACAGAAGAACAAAAGAAGCAGAAGCCCAGTGTCAAAAAGGTTTCTTCATCTAATGTTCAACAAAAGACAAAGACAGTTGAACACCAATTGGAATCCTTCCCAACTAATCAACAAAATGGATTTAAGAATGAAGATTATAGAAGAATCAGTACCTGTTCGAAGCAGAAGCTCAGTTATTATTAGAGAACCTTTGAAAAAGTTAGTCAAGGTACAAGTTGAACCTATACTGATCAATGTTCAATCAATACATCTTTTAAATCATGAAGAAAGAAGACTATATGATATTCTGCGAGATGAAAAGTCAAAACCATATCCAATGAAGATGTCAAAGGATCGATATACAATTTATCCGATTACAAGCAGAACATCGATAAAAATTATGCCAGATATACAACCGAGATGTTCAAACCTCGTGACCAAATCCCAGGATTCTGAAGCTGTAAGATCGATCAAAGAACCTCCTGAAGCCGCATCCAACATACCTTTCTCTTGACTTTTCAACCCATCATAAAAGTATTACACTAACTGCTCATCCGGTATCTGGTGATGTGGGCATCTGGACAGTAGATCCTGAAAGCGATTCCAATAATCGTAAAGGGATTCATCGTATTCTTATCAAGTTGAATAAATCTCCTTCCTCATCGATGAAGTTTTGGAAGCTAGAAAATACTTCTCTAGGAAAGCTTTCCTCAAATTGGCCCAGCTATGACAGGCATTCACCACAAGCCTTGGGAGACTAATGTACCACTCCCGTGCTTTTCCTTCCAGTGACAAATGAAAAACCTTCCATAGAACCTGATCAAGTGAAGCTCCCACTGGTTTCATGCTCTGACAGATCATAGATAAGGATTGTAAATGCATGTAAGGATCCTCTCTTGCCAAGCCATGAAATTTAGGAAGAGAATTAATCAGTAATCCTTTCACTTCAAAATTAACATCAAAATTACGGTAAGCAGCAGTAAATAGATCATAGTTCACATCAGAAGTTGTTGCTTCCCTAATTGTTCTACATCTCTAATTCCCGTTATTCTCTCCTACTCTCTCATGCTCCCCATTTCCTCCATTATCTCCATTTCTAGGTTGGTTAGCATGAAAGTTAGGATTTTGTATAAAAGTTGGGTTCTCAGCCATGATCACTCTTTCTCTCGACTCACTTCCACTAGTTGGCTGACTTCACTCTTCTTCCACAACTACCCTACTTCTCTCTTGTTCTTTCCTCTCTTTTCTAATCTTCCTTAGGCGTCTCTCAATTTCAATTGGAAAGGAACAAGTCTAGCTCTCCGGGGCATGCACAGAAATAATTCAAATGAAAGAAATTGTAACAAAATCGACTCATAAGCACACAATGAAATAAAAGGTGAGATGTAACGAATGCGAGTGTATGGTGTGTAAAAGTATGTATGAAGATGTGTATGTATGGAAAAATGCTAAGTATGAAAAATCCAACAGTGAAAGCATGCTTTTGTTTGTGTTTTCAAAATTTATGCTATGCAAAGAAAAATTAAAAACTTATACTATTGAAAATTATGAAATTAAACTATCCAAAATGAAATTTAGCAGAAAGGTTCCTATCATCAATGATAAACAAAGATGACAATGGCTAACCTAAAGAAAACCAATTGCTTGGTTCCCAGCAACGGCGTCATTTTGATTTGCAGTTTGTCTTTGGGTTATTCCCTTAGAAACCGCATCAAAAATTTAATTCCAAGAATTGCAATATAGAGTGTAACCTCGGGTCGTCTCACTTAATTGGAACCTAGCGCAAATGATCTAAGCTAGCCTAACTGTCAAGAAATGCAAACTAAATTGTCTAGAAGGGGCTTTTCGATTTTTGAGTAAACTAACTAAATTAAACTAATAGAAAGAAAAATATATAAAACAATATTTTTGGATTTTTGGGAAAAGAAAATTGAAAACTCAAACGATGGTCAAATATGATAAAATCCTCTTGAAAACAAGCTTTGGCTATCATAGTTCAAACAAATCCTTTTTTTTTTGGAGCAAAAATTACTAAGTTTTCAAATGATAAACCATAAAGAACTCTTTAAGTCCAAGATTTTAATCAATGAACTACATTTCTTAAAACCTTGTTAAATGCATCTTAGTGTGTGTAGTGGATGAGTTAATGCAAGTGGTCAATTGGGATCAAGCAACTTCTCAATATCAAACACAACTAGGTAGATAAAAAAGAATTAACACAATCACCAAAAAGACATATATGAGACTTTATATATTAAAGCTCCAAGTTCTACATAAACAAATCCATAACACAATACATTGTTCAACACTTGATTAAACTATAATCAAGAAAATCTAACTATAAGGCATAAATCCTAACTCGGGAGTTCATAACAATGTAGTTAAACACAACAATATAAAAACTAATCCGCTTTGAAGCCCATCGAACTCAAGCCATCGCTACATCTTCAAGAGGAAATGGTGCTTATCCAAGCATCACTTCAGGAGCACTCACAACTGTAAATACACCAATAGCATCCATGGATGAAGGTCGAGAGTGAGAGAGATGAGAGGTGTGTGTGTTCGCTGTATGTGTCGTGCGTGTTCTACTGTCTGCTTCTCTCTTTTTGTGACATAATTTAGTAGGTTTTTAATTGATGGATCGGTGGGTCGGGTCAAACAGTGAGTGATTTTTCCAAATATGGTTTGGGTTTTTGACGGTTTGCCGCAACGTACTTTTCTTGAAAGGTTTTTTCTCTTTGGTAGATTCTTCACCGCGGTGAAAGAATTAATCTTCGCCACGGTGAACTCTTCCTGAAAGTTCAGCCTGGGTTCTTCATGTTTTGTCACGACGACAGGTCTGCTTTGCCGCAGTGAACATTTTGTAGCGCCTTTGTTCTTGTTGGCTTCATTTCAACACATTGACTCCCTTCTCCTTGAGGTTCCTACAATCAATAATAGCAATTTTTAGTATCAATTGTTCTCAGAAAAAATTAGTAGTACAATTAATACCAATTTGTAACAATTTTTACCATCAAATTGCATAAAATAAAAGTACACACTCAAGGATTAATTTAAGCACAAAATCAAGAATTAGGAGTCAAAAAGTATAGTAAAAGCCATGAAAGTGTCGCCAATTTATATAGTAAACTTGGGCTCAATCATATTTAGATCATGCTTTATAGCTAAAAAAATTTCTATGTTTACATAAGAAAATAACTAGAGGTTAGTTTTGTTTAGATTGGTTTGAATAAATTTAAGATATAAATTGTATTTTCTTGAATATATTTAGTTAGTGTTAATGTTTATTTATTACTACAATATTGTAAACTTGAATTAAATTAATTTGTTGAAAACTAGAGAATCTATTTATAGGTGGACTGTGGCTTAGGTAGAGGAGGTTAAATGGGGTTCCTGAGAGAGACCTATATGATCATCCTATTATTAGGGTGAAACCTTTGATGGGATTTCACAAAGCTCAATACATTCAAAGGGGTGTTAGTCATGGTAGAGATATGAGTCTATCAATTGGATAGTAGATACTTATAGCTAAAAAAGTACAATTTCATGTCTACGAGATCCTATTAGTCTTGAGAATATGTCCAATTTAGGTTAATAAAGTTAAAATTACTACTAGGTGAAATAGTGGTCTAAAAATAATTAATTGATTGCGTTCCTTTTGATTAATTATCTTGTCATTAGTTCCTCTTTTGATTATTATATTATTATTTTATATTTTCAATTTAAAATTTGTAAAAGTAATACTTTTTCACCGGATTTGAGCACTACTAACCATTATATTACTTACCAATTATAGGTATCCTTGCTTACTTAGTGAGTGATATATTTGTAATATGAAAATTTTTAATAACAAGGGCACATATACACATAACATACTTACTAAGTTTTTGATGCAGTTTCTAGGGAAGCCACTAGTTTTAGGAAATCTATTCACTATTTCTCTAGTTTTGTATATTATTTTCTTATTTTATTTCTTCAATTTTTTAAAATCTTTCTTTATATATTTTCTCTTTTTTTTACTTCATTTCTTTAATCTGATTTTAAGGGTAACTGTGGTGTACAAAAAGAAGCTAACAATTCATAATTCTTATAGAATAGCTATAACTTGAGAGAATATTATGTCATAATCAAAGGGAATAGACTAAGTAAGAACATTGATATAAACTAAAAGCAAATCCTAAAAATATGGAAGAAGAATGTAGAACAATAATGGAATATACTAAACAACCTCTCTTAGGGACACAATCAAACATTGTAAGGCCAAAGATAAATGTTTATTATGTTGAGATTAAGCCCAGTATAATACAAATGCTACAATAAAATATCCAATTTAATGGATTACTAAACAAGGATCTCAATATATATATTGCCAATTTCTTAAAGATTAGTGAAACTATTGAAATCAATGGAGCAACCAAATACTCCATTAGTTTAAGTTTATTCCTATTCATAATGAGGGATCAACCAAAGCAATGGCTAAAAGCATTATTGACTATATTAATTACCATTTTGGAGAGTCTTTACAAAGAAAATCCTTGGAAAGTGCTTTCCACCTTAAATAAAAAGGTTGAGAAATAATATCTTTTCCTTTAAGTAATTGGACAATGATACTTTATATGATACATAGAAGAGATATATGAGTCTAACAAAGATGTCCCACACAATGGCCTTCTAATATTGATGAAATTTTAAACCTTTTAAAATGATATATTAAATTTTATAAGGTAGGCGACAAATGTTGCAATTGGTGGAATATTGAACAATAAAGTTCTAGATGATATCCTAGAGTAATAAAAGAAATTGCAATGAACAATTACCAGTGGCAATCAAGAATGGTAAGAGTAAGCAGATCAATAAGGATCTATAATATAGACATTATGACTACTCTAACAACTTAGATAAAGATGATAATGAGAAAATTAGACAACTTAAGCTCACCATCAACAATGGCTTAAGTTATGACATGAATTTTACAGGGAAAGACATTAAGGTATGGAATGTCATATTAGGAATTAGATGGTTGAGTCAACGTAATAAGTCAAATTTATGTGAAGCTTTTAGAAGTAAAAAAACCCCACTATAAGAGTTTTAATTCAGAATGGAGAAATCAAACTAATTTCTTCCATAGTAGTCAAAAAGCTTAAAGATAGCCCCTATAAAGTTTTTAAACAATTTGTATTAAATGATAAGAAATTGAGTCTAAAGGATATAATATAAGAATTCATCCAAGCAATTACTTACCAATTCCAAATCATGAGGCTTTAATAAGGAATCTCAAAGTTCAAATTAGTCAACCAATTAAGGTGATAATAGAGAGAGCATAAGGCACCTTATCTAGTGACACATTATTGATTCCAAATCATGAAGCTTTAATGAGAAATATAAAAATTGAGATAAGTCAACTATAGAAGGTGATAACAATGAGATTATAAGGCACATTGTCTAGGGACACATTATTTATCCTAGGGAACATATGAAGGAGGTTGTGTTGGAGTTATGTAAATATAGTGTTGGGACCCAATCTCGGAACCGGACCCCAACCGGAAAACGAATCAAAAGCTTTTCGAAACGAACACAAATTGGGAAACAAACGAACAAACCAAAAGCGCTAATCGGATCGAAGGTCATCAATCGGAAACACAATCACGGATCCGAAAGCGA
>JAOSBL010000009.1:14790915-14817625 GCA_027568915.1 Erythroxylum roraimae
TTTAAAATACGGGCGGCGGCAGTAAGACAACCTCGGTGTCTGACAAACAAAAGGATGAAAGGGCAGAGGAATAGAGACTCGAAATCAGATGTGAGCGGCAAAAATCTGTAGTCCGCCGACTCTGCCACTTATAGCAATAATCAGTCGAATGGGAGTACCAATCGACATTAAACGCATGACGAGATCCGAGCCTCGCCCAGACACGTGGCACAATCTGAACTGGGGTAAATTAGGGTTCTTAAAGTCCCGCAGCGACGTAGCAGCCGCAAGGCCACGCCTGTCAACGTACGACAGTGCACGCCAGCTGCTCGTCGATTAGACAGATGCATCGTTTGGGGGTTTCTTCAAGTACCGCGACGGCGTGGCAGTTGACAAGACACGCCTGCCCGAGTACGACAGCGCGTGATAGCTGCACATCAATTAGTACGACACATCGTTTCACATTTTGAATGGCGCCAAAAAGATACGTATCGTCACGTAATAATTACACCTAGCCTCGGGACTCGACATCGATGCTCGATAGATCATTCGGACACGTCGCGCACCGATCGATATCTCGACATCGTGCGAGCCGATCGATCGTCCCGCCCTCATACAGGTCCACCAATCGGTTTCCTGTCCTAGCGGAAGCTACTACGCATCGGGCGTTGGTCTCCGACCGCCCGGCTTTATCCCGAGTCATCGTACAGACGAGCCGCACCCTCCTTATGTACTCCGTCGACCCTTCTCCGTGATCAGGCTCGAGGAGTAGGGAGAGCTTATGGTTGGGTCGGCCACAGTTGGGTCGGTCACGCTAGGCCCAATCGTATTATGGTTGGGTCGGCCGTGCCAAGCACAATCTTAGGCCCAGCAAGCATCGATGGCCCATTCGCAGATGATAACCTCCCATGCACGTAAAGACCAAAACCTGGTCAGCATTCCCTATATAAGGTACTATTTCGCCGTAACACAAGTACAAAAAACTAATACTCTACTTTTCCCTGCTTTCGGCATTCACAACCTTTCACCAAAAAAGACTGACTTAAGCATCGGAGGGGCATGCCGGCGGTCAACCCCCGGTGCGCCGTTGTTATTTTGCAGGCATCTTCAGGTCAGAACCTATCGACTCCATAGATCCTAGTGGCAACGCCCAGCCTCAACGGAACCCAGCGCCATCTGGTTCGGCCTTTATTTATAAATAATAATTTATATGTTCTATATTTTTTATTAGAGTTATAAACTTAATTTTTGTAGAACAAATTAAAAGTTAAATAATATTCATACCCTTATATTTTTTTAAGTCATATCCTTATAAGTTATTTTATACGTAAACAGTTAATATTAAATAGCTAATTTTACTAAATATCAAATGACAAATAGCTAATACAATTTGCTGGTCAAATTAGCTGGTATAATTAACTATCAGCTAACAGCTAATAGCTAACAGTTAATACAATCAGATGATTATCAAATAAGACCTTAGTTTATGAGCAGCAGGTAAAATCTGGGGATACGCAGAACCGGCACCTTGGAGTTGGAAATGCAAATGTGACCGCCTGCTTACTTTTTCCTTTTGTCACGTAGACTATCATTTTGTAAAATACCAGAAAAGTAAGCTTACTTTTCAAGCTTACCTTGCGTTATGAAATGAAAATTAGATTATTTTCTTATAAAAGGAAAAAGGAATTACAAGTGAATCTTTGTGACTGACACCATATCAAATTGGATTTCAAACTATATTTTTAAATTAATTAATAATCATTTTGCCATAATCTCGATTTGTGGAATAAAAAAGTTACCATCCACGGGGATGCAGATTTACTGTTGAGTTTGAACAGATACTAAAATATTGTAAGTACGCAGTCGTACCGTGTGGGAGCTAAGCTACCTACAGTAAGGTGGAGAGTTAGTTAAATGCCTATGTATGCGTAGCGTGAACACAATCGCGCACCTAATAAAATAATAATATCCTCCGTCCACGCCGTTAACCAAACGACAGTTCCAAAGATAACCATCATCCATAACGACAACCAACAGCCTTCGGCTTTGGCTTACCTCAAAGCTTAACCCAGCTGTCTTTCATTATTATTTCACAGAAGACACCGGAGGCATAACATAACATAACATAACAGAGGTTCTGAGATAAAAGCATAAAGCGCAAAAGTGGCGTAAAAATACGTTCGTAGACTGAAAGCAATTTGAGATAGAGAGAGAGAGAGAGCCAGAGGCTCTCCATCGCATCGCATCTCATCTCATCTCATCTGGCACGTGTGCGTATTTATATCTACGAATCCACCAGTTACTGCGAATTCATGAATCGTGTGAATGCAGTTTAGTGCAAGGTACTGATTGAGATTCCCTGTTCTGTTTCTGCTTTCATTTCTTTATAACGCCATTCAGATGCTTCGCTTCCCTTTTATTATGCTCTAAAGGTTTTGGTTTGGTTGTTTAATCTTCCACATCCCATTGATCTTCTTCTAGCTATGACTTTTCGCTGTCTTACGATTTTCTGACTTCTTGTTTTTCAGATTTTGTGTGAATTCCAGTTTTATCAAAGATGCCAGGTGAACAACTATAGAATCCAGATTGAGTTAGGGAGTGATGGTGAATTGTATTGCAATGAGATGTAATGCGGTTGCGTTTTTCTTTGCAGAGGAGGTAGTTTCGGTTTATGAGAGTGAGAGGTCTAGAGGATTGGATCTGGAGCCCTCCGAAGTCGAGAAGCGCAGAAGGAGAGTCAGATCTCTGAAGAAGAAGGCAATGACTGCATCCACCAAACTCACGCACAGTCTTAGGAAGCGTGGAAGGAGAGTCGCCGATTGTCGGTACGCCGGGATTTCCGTCAATGATATTCGGGACGCAGAGGAGGAAGAGGCTGTAAATTCATTTCGTCAAGCACTGGTTGTCAAAGATCTGCTTCCTCCTCGCCTCGACGATTACCACACTCTTTTGAGGTAATTCAAATATTCAATGATTTGATTTGATGCTTTCAGCTTATACTAAACTCCAAGTTTAGACCGTTTGGCATCTTTGAGAATGGTGTACTTCGTGATTCTTATTATTGCAGTGAACTTTATAGTGGAGATTATTCTGGAATTAATATAACTATTCAGCTGTGTGCAGATCCAGATGTAAAAGGACCAAAGAACAAAACTAAGTTATGCCTGATATTTGATATGCATTTAGAAAAATATCAGTTATTCAATTATGGAATGATAGAGTAAATGCATACTTCTACGGTGAAAGTGAACTAAAGTGATCACTGTGCTTGAATGCTTCCAATTTATATTACTTTATATTGGTAGTGTTTATATTCATTAGCTTTCTTTTCTCACTCTTTTTGTTTAGGAAGCAATTGTCATCTTCTACTCACATTGTTTCTTCCATAACCTAAGAGGAATATGATCCACTAATTTGCAGGCTCATGATTTCAGGTTTCTAAAGGCAAGGAAATTTGACCTTGATAAAACTGTACAGATGTGGTCGGATATGATCAATTGGAGGAAAGAAAATGGAGTAGATAATATTATACAGGTAACATGCAATTATTTGACCTTCGCAAAATTTTCAGCGTATCAGCATCATCACTTCTTTTTTCACTTTAATTTCCAAATGATCTAACAGATTCATTAACATTGCATTGCAAGTTTAGGATTTTGTATATGATGAATATGAAGAAGTCCAGCGGTATTACCCTCATGGTTATCATGGGGTAGACAAGGAAGGCCGACCTGTTTATATTGAAAGACTTGGAAAAATTGAACCTAGCAAGCTAATGAGTGTAACAACTGTCGACCGGTTCTTAAAATATCATGTTCAAGGGTTTGAGAAGACTTTTGCTGAGAAATTTCCTGCATGTTCTATTGCAGCCAGGAGGCACATAGATTCTACTGTAACCATATTGGATGTGCAAGGCCTGGTAATTTCAGAGCCCAGTGCCTTACAGTAATTGATATCACTGATACGTGTGTCACTTATGTTTATTAACTATACAGAATTTTGTGAGCTTTGGCAAGGTTGCACATGACCTGGTTATGCGCATGCAGAAAATTGATGGTGACAATTATCCTGAGGTGGTAATCATTAAATAACAAGATCATTTAAGTCACTTGTGAATTTGCTTGTGATTGTCTCTGACATTAGCTAGTTTTCAACAGACACTACATCAGATGTTTATCGTTAATGCCGGTAGTGGATTCAAATTTCTGTGGAACACTGCGAAAAGCTTTCTTGACCCAAAAACTACTTCAAAAATAAATGTATGAGATGTTGCGAATCTGTCCCTAAATTTACTTGTGTGAGGTTTTTTTTTTTCTTTTTTTTTTCTGAACAAAATCATTCTGGTGCCCCAGGTTTTAGGCAATAAATTCCAGAATAAGTTGTTGGAGATCATTGACTCGAGGTTTGATCTATTTCATTTATGTTAATGTGATATCTTACATCTCATTATGGATGAAATTCTTCCGCAACTTCTGTGAAACTTGTGTTGGTATTTTAAACAGCCAATTGCCAAACTTTCTTGGTGGACACTGTTCATGCCCAAATGAAGGGGGTTGTCTTAGATCTGACAAGGGGCCATGGAATGATCAAGAAATAATGAAAGTATGATCCTAGTTAGTATCAAGCAACGTTACCCAATTGAATTGGTGTATTGACTGTTAGCTTAGACTGGTGTTTGCAAATTCTATTTATAAAACTTCTGCATATGCTTACAGCATTTCTGACTTAAAAGAAAATATATATTCTACTTGCAGCTTGTTTATGCTGGAGAAGCAATTTACTTGAGAAAAATTAAGAGTTCTTCTGATGATGATGATATAGAAATCAAATTGTTTGCCTCTAAGGTTGGTGGCAGAAGAATCAATCTTGTAAATTTTGTATCTTGTACATATCAATATGCATATGATATTACTGCAGGTTTCAAGAAGTGAAATATCTGCTGAAGATCCAGGCTCAGATACAAGGCTATATGCTATGGGCTTCACTCAAGAAATGCCAATGTTTGAGGAAGTGAGCATTTGGCTCTCTTTCTGCTTTCTTTTCTGTAAGCATATAGGATTGTGTTATAGTAAATATCCTATGAAAGCCAGCCATCCTATATCCCCTCAAGTAGATCTTTTGCTGTTTTACTTAAAGCCAGTTACTTGTAACTTTCTTAATGTTTGTTGACAGTTGTAAATGAGGGAAGAGAATGGAGAGCCAAAAGAAGATAGCACAAGTGAAAATGAATGCATCACTTGTTGAATCATATTTCGTTCATATGTTTTGAAACCTTTTCTTTCATGAAGAAGTTTCATTTCTCTCATTTTTTAATTATGTTAGTACAGAAGCCACAAAAGATGAGGCGAAACTATTTTCTAAAGTATTTGTGTGGATGATTGAAAATTTACCGATGCATAATGTTGGCTTCTGCATGCTAATTTTTCTATGTTAAGTGATTTGTATTCCGAAGGAATATAATCAAATTTCAGTTTGAACTATGATCACTGAATTACTGTAAGAAGTGCAGTGCATGATTTTGGAACATGTCAATAAGAGAACGCACTTGATGCATCATATAACTAATAGCTTACCATATACATCTTCACCAGGCAAGAACAGATGGTGGTGACGATGTAAGCAGCTTGGTTGCGCATGATACTACAAGATCTGTAAATGAGACAGAACCAAGTATGTGACTCCACAATTTCTCTTCTAATTGAAACTTGGTTTAATGATTATCTTGTTGGTTTGCTATGCAGTTTATCAATTTTATGATCTTTTATTGGAATTTTATGAATGTGATGATGATCCATGATGCTATTTTCAAGCCTCAAAACTAGATTGCATCTTACAACTTCTAAATACACAGTTGATGGGCAAAGCATCCTTTTAAGTCCTGATTAGGCATTGATACATGCTTTCTCTTTGTCTTGATCAGAATTCACTTCAATGATTTGGTACTTTTGACAGATGATTCACCCAGTGGTGTTGATGAGGAAGCACACAGGAGGAAATTAATTCCCCATGCAACAAGTTTTGTAGTCCATTTAATTGTCAAATTATTTATGTGGATATGTCTATTGCTTCCAAGGATACGAAGAACATTCTCAGTGCAGCATACAGAAAGGCGAATAGTAACCCAGTCTAACCATCCATTGGCAGATTCAAATTGTCAAATGCAAGAGATTTCAGAAGAAATAAAAGAGGACCAGCTCCATCCATGCTGGCAGAGGCTGCAACAATTAGAAGCAACAGTAAATGAGCTGGTCAAAAAGCCCACTGATATTCCACCTGAGAAAGAGGGCATGCTTCTTGAGTCGTTGAGTCGAATTAAATCTATAGAGTATGATCTGCAGAAGACAAAAAATGTAAGCTATCCTTCTTTTTAAGAAGACTGCTGCTTTAAACAAACCAGGGTGTATGTATAATTGTCACTGTTATTAACCGCTGAAACCTTCATTATTTTAGGCATTACTTGCAACTGCTTCAAAACAAGTGGAGCTCGCTGAGTCGCTCGAAAATCTGAAGTGGAACACCTTGGCGGTAAATCCTGGCTTTCTGACTTTCGTCTTTGGTGTGTGGGCATGAGACAAGTTGACTGTGTTACTTTGGATAAGCATAAGCTGCTATCCACCATTGCAGTAGTACACTTAAATAGTCTCGTTAGTTTACTTTGGCATCAATCATTTTTGTTTTAAAGCTGTTGATACATCAATTAGTTGAGAGTAGTAGCCATGAGTTATACTATGATAGTCACCACTAAATATGTGAGCAGCAGTAGACAATGACCAGGTTAGACTACAAACCAGAGTTTAGCAAGTGAAAAGGCCAAATAGGAGTAAGGATACAAATAAGCTAACAAGAGAGAGGGGGTGGGCACTTGGAGATGTTTTTATCAGAAATTTCCTACTTTGTGTAGTGTTGTATTCTGTAGAATATGCATATAACATCCAGCAGAAACACTAGACTGTTTGGGCTGCCAAGCATGTGCTCACGTAAATTGAAAATGCAGGGAGCAAGCTCTTGCTGGCCGAGGAATTGCATGACTGTTCCTCCTCAAAGTCAAAGATGAGCAAACGAAAGACAAGTGAGTGATGTTGATGATTTGTGACTAGCGACTAGCATGCATATATTCATGGCATGGGGATGTGGGTCCATTAATTCTTAGCTACTCTCCCCTTCACATAACACAACCCATGGAGTTGACTTGAGTCAATTTCTTACATAGAAAGATGATAGGTCCCAGTCAAAGCTGAAGTTTAATTGCTGTAAGTGACAGAATTCTCTTAGGGTTAGGGTGAGAATAAACCACAGGGTTTGCAGACGACTTGTTACTCCACTTTCAACAACTTACATACAATGAATATAACTGAAGCCTAAAAAGGATTTAGATAACAAGTAGCAACCAGTTGAATAACAAATCAGCGTCACGTTATTTTGTTTGCTTGGACTTGTTCTTAACAACGCATTATGGAACATATCCCACTTGTCCCTTGCAATAATGCCTTCTTGAATTATATTTTGGATTTTGAGTAGGAATGCGATGAGATCTTCGAAGAGTGTGTGTGCATATGAACATTTTGCTTTTGCTTTTGCTTTTGCACAGATACACTTACTATACCCACAATTGATTTGTGTACTTGTACGACTCTAAATCAGGCGATGGCAATCTTTGTTGTAAGGAAAACTAATTAATTTTGTACTATAGGCCTGCAACGCAACTGCAAGTGTAAACTAATTTTTTTGTAAAAATTATTCTTCTAAACTCATTTTAAAATAAAAACATCATTCACGAAACCCTAGAGTAGACCCTAGCAGCAGTTTCACAATGTCCACACCATCCCCGTCCAACTACGCGAGGGCTCCTGTGGGCCCCACCTCCAAACACCTTATCCAAGCTTACCACCACTACTGCTACTCCGCTAACCGCCCACAACTCAACGCCACCCAATGGGAAGGGGTTGCCGCCGCCATCCCCACTCGCTCCGCCACACAGTGCCGCAACAAGATGGAGAAGCTCCGTCGACGCCACCGCCAAGAGATACGCCTTGTATCAACGGGAGGCGCGAGTTCGTGGCCCTTCTTTGATCTGATGGACTCGTTGGAACTCGGTCCCTTTCCAATCTCTGTTCCTCTTTTCACTAAGTTTCCATCTAGTACTAACCCCTTCCACGACCTCCACGGTGCTAATTTGGAGGAGGACGGTGAAGAAGATTTAAAAACCTATGGATACAAACCCAAGTCGCGGAGTATCAATTATATAGTCAGGAAACCTGGCATTGTGAATAGGTTTGCGAGTGGTGAAAAGAGGAAAGAGACTGGGGGAGAAGGATGATGGAGAGGTATTGGAGGAGGAAGAGGGCGGTGGAGTGGCGTTTGGCTGCAGAGATGACGGCATTCTGGGAGAGAATGGCAGTGGTGGAGAGGAGGAAGATGGAAATGGTAAAGGAGACAGAGATGGAGATGAAGAGAATGAAGATGATAAGAGATTCCCAGAACATAGTTGTTGATATCATTGCTTCTGTTTTTGGTACAAGTAAACAATCTCTTTTTGGGCTTAATCTAACTTGCGCGCCAGAAAGTGGCTTTTGATAATGGAATAGCTATCTATTTTGGGATTAATTGTGTTTTATTCAATGTGCATTCTTGCTTACTTTTTAACTTGGATGATAAGCTACTCAACTCTGGAGGATTTTCAGCTGGAACTCTGGCAAACATACCACAACTTACTCTGTTTCTTTTTGGGAAATATGCACATCGTTCATTCAATTCGAGTGCTTCTCGTTCTGTTACATCATCTTGGTGTGTTTTTTGGCCAGTATGCCCTGGACTTCCGATTTTGATTTAACATTTCTCGACTACAAGACACGTTTTTATTATTGCTTTCTGCTGTGTAAAACTTAAAGCCGTAATGGTAAGGGTAGTCTCGTATCATCTGGCAATCCGTTATCTTTCCTTTCTACATGTACTTCTTTTCAAAATTTGCCTTGCTGAGTAGGCGATTGGTGTTTGGTTAACCCTACTTGGATAAATCATTCACTTGAGGCAATATTCAGTATTGAGTGTCAAAGCATCTTCGGGCAAAAAATTGATGGGAATAATAAGAGGATGATCATTTGATTTGACGATGGCATTTCAATGTTTAATTTAGCGCGACGAAAAGTCACATTTATATACTTGCAGAGTAAATACTTCTTTTGAGTGGATGGTTTGGCCAAAAAGTAACCAGCCTATGTGTCCGTACTGGCATCGATTTGAACCAGCAGTGTATCATTGAAAAGATAATTATATAGAACAGGTAAATCCTGATACAATAATTTTAATTTTTGAATGGCTTGGGTATCAATATGGGTCCAATTCTATTGTGTTTTGGTACTACATTTTAATTGTAATGTTTTTCGTCCATTAGCTAAATTTAAAAAAAAAACCTTGCCCAGAGATATAATTTAATATTCTTAAAAATTGTTAGACATACATTTTCTGATCTTTACAAATGTTTTCTTCTAAGTAGCAAATATCACAGATTCGTAAATTATTTAAATGTCATAATGCTTGTTGTCTTTCTGCATTTTCGATTTCTTGTTTATATAAAGCTACCACCCTACCTTCAACTTGAGTTTTGGGTAGCAAAGTAGTATCAGAGCTCTATGTATGGGCCTAAGAACTTGCCCCACGTCGTGAGCTCGACTCTCCATAACCGCGGGAGTGCTCATGGTTCCTCCGCTACTTGTATGAGGACGCCGCATAAGCGCATGCTGCATTTAATATATTTACTTTTTCTTTATAATTTTTTTGATTCGGTTTGGGACAATTATTTGCGTAATGTCCTTTACAAAGTCAACATTTATAGGATTTTTTCTTCTAAGGACAATATTTTTTTTAGGTTTAAATTGTTCAGGTTACATGAAAATACTAAACTTCTCACTGCTTTACATGTCCATCACAAAAATATTATCAATGAAATATATTACCTTTTGAATTAAAACAAACACCTAGTATTTATCAACGATTTATGAATAATAATTTAGAAGGATTAGACGATTTCACATTTGTTTATATCAATGATATTATTCTTATTTTTAATCAAGATAAAGATGATCATTTAAAAAAGGTCAAAATAGTCCTTCATCCTTGTAAAGATAAAGGCAATTGGTGTTTGGTTAACCCTACTTGGATAAATCATTCCCTTGAGGCAATATTCAGTATTGAGTGTCAAAGCATCTTCGGGCAAAACTTTGATGGGATTAATAAGAGGATGATCATTTGATTTGAAGATGGCATTTCAATTCACTATAGCTTTTTAAAGTAGAGAAGGAGATTAGTGTAAAAGATTATAATGCAAACAGATGATTTCGTTATACAGACCAACATAATGCTGAATCTGGCAACGTAACCAAAGATAAAAGTGACATGAGTTGAAAGCAATCGTAAGAGACACGAGGACGACTTGTGAACCCTAGGGCTTTATAGCTTGTAAGAACAAAGAAAAGCAGTGCAAAACCTCAAAGGGTTACCTGTTCAATGAAATATAGCACAACCAAAGGCGGTTTTAACAGTTACACATCCACGATCTATTGGCTCTATAATCTCATCAGAGAAATGCCATGGTATCTTGTGATAAGACACGATCCACTTCGTGATAGGCAAAGATGCTTAATGAAATAAATACACAAATCTGTCGCAAGATACTAACTGTTTATAAACGTAACTGAGCTATGAATCTTACGAATACGGATTTGCTTTTCTCAACTTCTTTTCCCTTTGAATGAAATACAAGGCAGAATAAGACTTTAAAGCTTCAATTTGATCCATCAAATTTGCAAAAAACGATGCAAAGGACATTTACATACATCTGTTAAAACAGTTCAAATATATACAGAAGGATCAGCTACCAAGGCATGTTGCAAACTAAATACTAAACACAATAAACATTACAATGATCAAATTGCAACCATGGCAGTAGCCTACTGCCTATGATGATGCTAATGATATCAGATGCACCCACTGGACATCACATATTCACAAAATTTCCAAGGCCTTTGCCCATAACAATGGTCACTACTTAATTTGATGGTGTACAAATGCATAAGCACTAACCTAATGGGGGCATAAAGAAAAGGCCCCTCTGCACAGCCAGGCAGGGAAGCCGGGCAAAAGGTTGAGGAAAGTACAAGAAAAGGAGAGATGAGACCCTGTACAAATGTCTATATCTGTCCCCTATCTTCCCAAACCTCTAGACCAGTGGTAATATACATGATTTCCCCAAATTAACAAAAAGTTTAAAGGAGGGAAAAGGGCCAGAACACTTCTCTTTGTACTTTACGAAACCTACAATCACAACTTTACTGCTTTGAATGCCCTTGTCGAATAACCAGCTTCATCTGCAAAAGATCCACTGTTTACGTTCAACTCATTATTGGGAAGCATAATCAAAATATAATGCAAACTCGGGAATTTTTCAGAAACGGGGATTCTCCTAACGGTTAGTGGAAACACATGGAAGTGTCCAACTGAATAGGGAATTTTCAAAGGAACTTTAAACCTTGAGAACGGAACTAGACAATAGTGTTAAAAGAAATGCATGATCACAAGAGAACATCATAACATTTGTAAAATGATTAAATATTAGGGCCAAAGGTTTCTAATGAGACAGAACAACCCATTCATGTGCATGCAGTCTCAGACAGACAGATTAGTATTTGCAATAAACCTATTAAAGGGAAAAAAGGAGGTCAAGGCTACCAAGTATACCTGTACACTGCTCCTTACAAAGGCTTATATACCGAATCCAAGCATCATCGATGCTCCAGGGAATGCTCAATTCACAACGATTGTTTCATTCCGGCTATGAATTGGAAGACCTCATATACATATTATTTCCTTGTGCTGATTGAGAATGTGATGTTTGCTGGGACTGCTGGTGTTGTGGCAGTGGCATGGGAGAACATTTTTGTTCTTGTGGTAATTGTTGCTCTTGCGACTGGAACACTTGTTGAGATGGTTGTGGCAGAGTTGTTGAATGGTTAGATGGCTGCTGCTGCTGTTGCCACTGTGCTGCGGCATTCTGTCCATGTTGCCCAAAACTTCCTGATGAATGCCTCTGGCCTAAACCTTGGCTGACAGATGGAACTGTCTCAATCCCAGATGAATTTGTCGGAGGTGGACTCCCAACAGAACCCACCTGAGATGCTAAATTTGGCAAACAAGAATCGTACAAGGGCTCTGATGCCTTCCACTGAGGAATGGCAATAGAAACTTGTGCAGAGCCAGCTGAATCATTGCATGACTGAGGCATTGGTAATGCTGTACTTGAGGCCATCTGCGAAATGCTGTGCAAGGGCTTATGATCCATACAAACTTTATCAGTTTGAGGTTTTATTGGCAGATCAGAGTTAGCCTGATGATTTCGTTGAAGCATTCCCTGAACGTTTGATTGGGGGGCTTGACTACTTTGCTTCTGATGAAGCATTGTTGGTGACTGTTGCAGATGCTGGTGGTTGGAAGCCATCATCTGTGTGGAAACAGCTTGACCTGAGCCGATAGCTGGAACCTGACTTTGAGTGCTATCAGAAGGAGAAGGCATCTGGTGGAGCTGCTTTGAGGACTGAGGAGGTGCTGAGCCAGAAAATACCTTCGGCTGTGGCTGGGAATTGTTTGAGGTTTGAGGTGGAAGCAATGGTTTAGAAGGTTGAATTGGATTTAAGTTTGACGAGTACAAGCCTTGACCCTGCATCAAATGCATCATTTCCTCTCCCTTTTCAGAACCTTGGTTTCCTGCTGGAAGAGAAAGGCCATTGGGATGAGGATGATCAATGGAGACATTTTGATTCGTCATCACGTTCCCTCTGCCCATCCCCTTTCCGATGTTGGCGTGCTGTGGTGATTGTGAATGCTGCCGTTGTTGAGGATGCTGCCGGCCTGGCTGTTGAAACTGTTGCTGCTGTGACTGCCGCTGACGTTGCTTAGCTATCGGATTTGTCAATCCACCTACACCTGTTTGAGGATTTTTGCTGAGACCATGATGTGGCATTTTCTGCTGCTGTACTGATATTTGAGTCATTGGGGAAGATGGTGTCAAAGGAGGAAGTGATACAGGCTGCTGTGAAACGGGTGGCTGAATCTGGGAGTTATTTTGCATAGACGATGATCTGGGAAGTTGGGTGTTGGGCATCAAGGCACTAGAGTTAGCAAATTGTTGTTGCTGCTGCTGCTGCTGCAGTAGACGCTGCTGCATCTGCCTTTCTTTAGCAAAGCGGATTGCATATGCTTGCTGCCCTGATCCTGTACCATGATTTGGACCCTGAATGTGAGGATGATGAGTGCCTGGCATATGAGATGGCTGTGGAGATACTTGATGCTGCTGTTGTGGATGGCCTGGATATGTCTGCACAGGTGAATTTGTCTGATTAGCAAAAGGAGAACTTAATCCATTATAAGCAGGAATCCCCTGACTGTTTCCCTGTGAGACCTGCATCTGAAGTTCTGGCACCATCATTGGCCTCTGATGCTCAGGATTATGGCCAGGCTATGAAGAAAATAAACACTTTTGTCATATAGCAACATACTAAAAAATGCAAAGGCTGCTGAAGGGTGGGTGCACTTAAATTTGTCAGAAGGAAATATCAAACCAAATGAGGAACTGACTAGGATTTTGACGTCAATGCACATTCTCCTATAGCTAGACTTAAAATCTGACATACAAGAGGGCAGAATAAAAGATTCTCAGCCACTTTCAAACAGTGAATTCAGTGGAAGTCGATCATTTTTAGAGGTCAGTTGATACAACAAATCCATCACACTGACAATTCTTGCATGTTTTCTTCAACATGGGGCTGATGCTGAATAGTGAGATAGGATTAAACTTGTTTTGCGATGTTCTTACACTAGTCCACAAGTCTGAGGCAAACTAAAAAACTTGAAAAGGTACCCCAAAATCCAATACTTGAACTAACCTCAACCAAGAACAGTCCCCCACAAAGAAGCACACATTTGCAGAAATGTATGTACACAGAAAAGAATTACTTACTCTCATTGTGTTAAAAGTTTCACGGGGTCTGATTGAATTCCCTTGACCAGAGGGATGTACATTTACAGCGCTTGACATCCCGACAATACCAGAGGAAAGCACACTTCCAGAGTTAAGCATGGGTGATGAATGCATTCCTTGAAACCCTGGCCTTGACATGGGCATGCTTCTGTTCATCCCAGGTGCTATGCCCATACCAGTTCCACCCGGTAGCACACGAACCCCGCGATCAGTTCCAGACATGGTGCCAGAGACCGGCAAATTTGACTGTTGCAAGTTTCGACTGGCCAACATTTGGTTGTAATGTTGCAACCTCTGTTGCTCATCAACAGGTAAAGATGGTCTTGCAACATTGTATCTCCCATCCCTGTGTATGAATATGATAATCATCTCAGAATAATAATCAAAAAATGTTAGCAACTAAGCCATAGAGCAACGTGCTACCTGCCAAGCGTATTGACTACACCAGATTGCATTGGTGAACTATTTCCAAGGATCATACCAGAAGATCCTTGCATAGGGGAATTCACACCTGAGGTAGGAAGCGTTGATGACACCGCTCCTTGTTGTGGCATTGCTAAACCACTAGCTTGAGAAGCTTGATAACCCAGGGAAAGAACATCTGAGTTTGATGTATTTGCATCACATAGATCAAGGGGCCTTCAGTCAGCCAACAACAAACAGAATGTACAATAAATTTGCTTCCGTCAGAAAACCCAGTTTCAAGTAGGCAAAGAAGCCTTGAAACATAAATGTAGCAAGCTTATTGAGATGAATGGCAGTGATAAGCTGGACAGAGGCTAAACCACAAATATGGATAAAATCAGAGAAACTTACGTTAGAACAACTCCACTCAAGGTATTTGGGTAAGCTTGCGAAAGAGCTCCAACATGAGAATTGTGCACTACTGCCAATTGCTTAGGATCCTGATTGTCATTCTGCTGGAAATACAGAAATGAAAAAAGAAAAGCTCATGATTAGAAAAGAATCTAGAAAGAGATAAAGACTAGCTCAAAAGAGCGGTCTTAAGCATTTAATGCTTTAGCCTATAAAATTGTATGACTAATCATCATCTTTATCTCTTGTCATGATTTGATACACGCCTTTAAACCTCATCCATATGCAAAGCATGCCATTGAAATAAACAAGCTGAAAACAGTATTTCTCAACATGTAATTGAAAAAGAATAAGGAAAAGCTTGTGGAGATGCATTATGTTCAAAAGATGACACTGAGTTATGTCTATATCCAAAGAAGTGACCAGAACATGTATTGAGCAGGCAAAAAAAGAGAAGCACCATCACTTGTTCATCAGTTTCCAAAGGACCAACACATATCACATTTATCAATGCAAAATGATAAACATCAAAAACAAACCTGACTCCTATAATGTTCCCTCTTTCCAATCATAATAATTTTTTCAAAATGGGACTTTAGCATATCCTCTTCCATAGGACCTTGCAACCGCTGAAACAACTGTCTAGCACTACCCTGAAAGTGACAGCAGTATTAAAAAAAAGAAAAAATGAAATTAGCCAAGCAGCAAAAGGTCCCACACAGATTAATACTATACATGTTAATGCTTCAAGGAAAGAAAAGGAAATAAGTGAAAGAAATGAAAGGAAATAAGTGAAATAAATATCAAAATCTTGCCCTTGGAATGCCAGGCAAAGTTGAAGGATTGAAAGAAATGAAAGGAAATAAGTGAAATAAATATCAAAATCTTGCCCTTGGAATGCCAGGCAAAGTTGAAGGATAAGACTGAGTCGATCCTGAATCTTCTGCACTATCAGCACCATCACCAGCACCTTTATCCATCAATATCTTGTGCCGTTCTTTGCATTCTTTGGGCTTGCGAAATATACACTGGAAGTATCGAAGAGGAAACAAAGTATAATTGGAACAAGCACCATAACATGCTCCAACATATATAAACCAAAGCCAAATAGGAGAGAGATGAAGTACTTAATAAAAAATTTGCAGCAGCAAAACTAAAGTTAAAAATATTTACAAGCTGGTATATTCCTCATAATTAAGGAAAATACCACAGACATTGAAGCATACATTATTTACCTTAAATTGGAGGGTGCTGTTGATTGCATCGCTGACAAGTTCCCAGTTAGGGCCCATGTCATGTACAAGGACAACAAGTGCCTGAAGGAGCAAATTAGGAATTCAATTAGCTTAAACATCTTTCTACAACCAAATAGAGACAATTTTGGAAATGAAACGCGATAGAATACCTGATCTTCCAAAAGTGACCATGGGCTTCCAGAACCTGGCTGCCCAGCAGATATCTGAACAGAAGATAAATGCTCAACTTCGTGGAAAGAATATGAACAAAAGCAAAGCAGCAAGCTGAAAAGAAATGATAATCACCAGAATTTAAAAGACTACCTTCAGAGATTTAGTTTTTTTGTTGCCCCTGTCCCGGCCAATAATTTTCATGAACTTTGAGTTGGACATATTACTCATTTGTGAAGTTGCTGGAGAAGGGATAGATCCAGTCAATGGAGCCATGTTGTCAAAAATATTTTCTAATGAATGCTTCATTATCTTTGTCTTCTTTGCAGGATGTTGACCATGCAAACCTTGAACAAAAAATTGAAAGTGTCAGAGGCATTAAGGTGAAAATTAGGCTTTTTAGGAGAGCCAAAAATAAGAATGATATTCATAAAATCTATGACAGCCCGGGATTGGGAAGAAATCTCAAAACTGAAAAAACAGTAGGGAAGACAGGACCCAAAAATCTAGAGTAACAGTTTGGGGATATCTCTGATGTAGATTTGAAATAGAAAATGAAAACTTGCAAATCTAAGTTCAGCCTCTTTGCAGTTCTTCAGTATGAATTCTTTAAGAGAACAGTAGGTTAATCAAATATTTAACTCTTTGAAAAGGTAAAGCATAAAATTTTTTCAATCAGGCTCATCAATTGTCTCATGACCAAACAAACACATTAATCAGGACAAGGGATGCTGATAAACCCTCTGCATTGAAAGAAGAGATAAGGTAGAAAATGAAGGGTGAGATGGCCTCCAAGCTTGAAAGAATAAGTAGAGGAGAAAAACAGTAATATGAAAAGGACTTTACCACTGATTCCATTAGACTCAAATTGATAGCCATCCAGCCTCTTTTTCAAATTATCCCTCTGCAGTTAAGAAAAACACCATCAGAATACTAAAAACTGTTTCAGGAAAAGCTTATTTCATGCCAAGTTTGGCCAATAAGATGGGCAAGATAAGAAAAAACACAGAGTGGCCTCAACTAGGTATTTAAATGTTTGATGTTGTGTAGCTAGAGAACATATAGAGCATTTTATCAGAGTATCGTTCCCTTAAGGTTAAAAGGGAATTGCCAGCTTTCTCAGCCTTTAAGAAAACTTTCACACAGGAAACACCCAAGACTACCAACAGCAATGCAAGTTTAAAGGAACTGCAAGGTCTTATGTCAAAAAGCCAACCAAAAATATAACTTTTACACAGCTAAAAGGTTGAAATTACAGATGACTATTGAGTTATCGAATGTTCAGTCATACAAAAAGATAAGTTCACTTCCCAAACTGTAACTGTAGCTACAGAATGTTTTGCAGACACAAACTTGTCAACCTTTCTTAGATTTGCTTATCTTGTGGTTTTCCTTATCACAATTGTCATTATTACTCACAAATTCCCTTCTTCTGTGACGAGGGTATCATCCAACAGCTTATGGCAGGTAATTATATGCAATTTAACCAAAATGAAATAACGCAAACATACAGACTTTCATTATAAAGACAGTAACAAGAAGTCCCAGATGAAGTTGCATCCAGCTCATTAGCTTTTCACCAGCCTGAACCTTACAGGGTAAGTAAAAACAGAAAAAGAAACAGAAGATGCATTCACTCTCCATCCCACATACCCTATAAATTAGAAGTTTACGAGTGATTGCTCATGTGACACAAGCTCATTTATATGTGTGTGTGTGTGCGCGCTTGTTTGTATAATGTGCATGATACCATACTTGAAGAATCTAAAGACACTGGCTGCACTCGTGACAATAAATCTTTATAGAAATGCTCAATACATGTAAAATGAAATACTAAATATACTTCTTACCAGGCCAAGTAAACCCAGAAGAAAAAAATTTGTTAGTTGAAGAGCTTAAGAAGATGTTGACTTGAGTAGGAAACTTCACTAGAATTGGCAATAAAGACAACGATTCATGAGGATTTCAATGAACATATGCAGGTCTTCAGAACTTATTATATAAAAATAATTAGAAAAATTGTAAATATTAAATTCCACATTTTATCAAGCTTGGCATATAAAGTCACCAAACCTAATCTTTTAAATAAGCAAAGAAAAGAAATTATTAACCTGTTCATTGTGAACAGCAGATTCCAGCTGCCAACCCTGCTCATAAGTGGAACCCTGTAATAATGAATCAAGTATTTACACCGATATCCAGCTAACAACACAAAAGAATGTACCTTTACCAGGGTCAGTAAAATCCCAACAACAGTTCAAATTATAAAATTCTAATGTACCAGATTCTTTGCATTTTTCTTCTTTTTCAGCTTCATTGATGTTTCTGCACAGTCATATAGAACTTGCTTTTCAAACTCTCCAACTGACTCAATCTCCATGCTTTTCTGGATTTGTAATCCACCACGTAAAGTAGTTTGATCATCCTGAAAAGAACTAGTATCTCCACTTGATACATCTGTCTTGGCTGGAGTCTGTCCAACCACAGGAGTTCCAACACTGAAAGGACTTATAAACCTCTGCCTAGAAGCAGTGCGCATTCGTTTTGGCAGAACTGGACCAACATGCATATTATTGCCTAATCTTTTGCCCACTAAGATACTTTGTTGACAACTAACTGAAGTATCTCCATAAGGTAATTCAGCCCCCACATCAACCGATCTTGCAGTGTATGACTTCATAAATCTTTTCCGTTTCTTCTGGTCATGTTTAGTTGACTTGCTACCTTCAAAACCTCCATGCAAATAGTAAGCACTTGTCTCTCCTTCCTCTTCATCATATTTGTTCTCATGATATTCAAAATCTGAGTTTTAGAAATGAAATTGTGAAATCTATGGAAGAAGCAGAAAGGAATTTGAGGGGGAAAAATTGTTCAGCATTACCTGCTTCACCATCATACATAGATGTATCAATTTCCTCTTGTACGCCATTAACAATTTTCTGGAAGAAGTGCATCCAGTTGCAAAAGTAAGAAAGTCGAATATGGAAGAAAAAGTTACATTTTCCAACAGTTCCTCACAGCAGTTAAAACTTATTACATTTTCGCAAACTTAGGACTTCAAGTTTATTTTTTGTCCTGGAGACAATTATGTAAAGCTCATCATATCTGAGTGCACAATCGCAATGAAAGCCATTCCATAATATGATTCATTTTTAATGGATTTCTGGAGGTTAGAGCTAATTAAATGAGTAAATGCATAAACTGAAGAAATCTTCATTCACCTGGCATTGGGCAAAATGAGATTCAATGGAGTTTCTGTAGGTCTCCATTGCACCTGAGGGTACCACATAGAAAAGGCTTTCCTGCCAAGCGAAAAGAAACAGAGGAAATCTTTGACATGTGTATATAAAGAGATTGCCTTTGGTCAACTAAAAAGACCAAAGTAAACGTCTAAAAGGTATATGGAAAAATAGACACATACTTCTGTGAGCTGATCATCCCATGAAACTTCCATAATTCCCAAATCAGAGACTCTGTCAGGAGTTGTTGGGACTTCTGCTTGCAGAGGAGGAACTGGAGAGCCGTTACATCTCAGAAACCTCACAGCATATGTCTGAATTGCAACTGCAGAGTTTCTACTTAGATTTTGTGTTGCCAAGTGTTTACACTTTTCCTGCATAAAAGATGGTTTAGAGCATCAGTAAGTTGTACCAATATTAGCTTTAATCCCTGCCAGTTCCCATAGCTACATGAGTTACAAAACAAACTCCTCGTTGAATCCCATCTGCCGATGTATGTAAAGAACAAATAATTTGAACATGCATACAGCATAGATATTTATATATTGCATATCTTCCATAAAGTGAATGAATTTCCTCCAGAGTATAGAGATAACATCTGAATGAACTGTAGACATTAAGCTAATGAAAGAATTAATTATTTTGGCTAAATAAAACATTTTAGTACTCTATATGGGATACATTAAGATTAGACAGATATATGAAAAAAGCTCAAATGAAGTGCTAAACCAAGTAAAGAATAGCACCTGAGGGGTTTCTCCCATCTTGTCCCTGGAAAATTCCATCCCATCAAACCTCCCAGAATCATGTTTGCAATTCTTGGCATCAACACCCTGATCATCATTATCTGTAAGCAACTCAGCCGATTGCCAGAACTGCATGACAGCTTTTGCTAGAATGTAAGCAATTTCTTTTAGCTTTGACTGCTGATTTTGTGCTCTCAATCGAGAAGTAAGAGCAATTCTCTGACATATTTGAGCAGCAGAAGTCATCTTCCAAAGACGCTCCTATAAACACAAAGAAAATGGTTGTCCAAGGTGCAGGACAAAACATATACAGGAAATTGGTCTGCTATCTTAAGAAATAAAATAGTTTTCTTAAGGAAGATTCAGAGGGAGAAAAGTGACCGTCATCAAATTTAGAAATCATTTATATATCAACAAAGTCTCACCTGGGCAAAATCGTTTGCCAACCATGTCATTTCTTCCAGAACAAAATCCCAATGACACCTCTTCCGCCCCTCTGTCAGTGTGGTACAAATTGATAACTCAGCAATCCTCTTATGCTTAGCCTGTTTGCCAGATAATGTTAACTGTTCAAAATTATCAAAAAAGAAATGGATTTCCATTTATATTTCACAAGAAAAATCATAAATCAACAGTAATATGACATAATAACCTCTATAATCCGTGCCTCTTCCAAAATAAAATCTTCATGAGCTCCGTTTACTGATTTTAATTTGCTAACAGGACAAGATAGAGGGTCAGGAGTGGGACAGGTTTTCTCTGACTGTTTAGACTCAGTTATTTCATGTTTAGAACAATCCATTGTAATCTGAACTCCACCAGGACAATCTCTGCCGGGATCAGAATCATCACCCAACTCGTTGTCCACTTCTTTATCAGCTGCAGGTATAGTGTGGATCTTTTGTTCCACCTCATCACTATTTGGACATTTCACCTCATTTCTCACGTCAGAAGTTCTCTGTACTTCTTCCTCAATTTTGGACAAAGAACCACTGTTAGAGTTGTTTTGATGTACAGAAACATTCTTGTCATTGACCATATTGTCGGTCTCAACAGCTTTGGCCTCATTTTGTTCATTTTTCAATTTATCAACATCTAAATTTTGTGTTCTATCAAGTTCTGACATTTGTTGTTTGACTCCATTAGTATCGCGAAATTTACGAGTTATACAGGAAACACTGTCACGATTCACATCCAGACCAATACTGTTTTGGGTGCAAGAAGACTCTGAATGTAAACCTTTTACTCCAATCACTGCAGTGCCATTCTGATCCACATTGCCATTTCTTTTTGAGTCACTGAACCCATTCAAATGAGCAGAACTGGTTTCATTCTCAGTTTTCCCTGTACCTTCAGAAGGTAGAAATCCAGCAACACCGGCAATTACCTGTCCCTTTCCTTCAACAAAGAAACTTTCCCCAGGAATCATAACTACAGGAGTTTTATGAGCATCAATTTTTGAATCTTCGTGTTGTTGCTTATTCATTGAATTGTTGGACTCTAAAGCATCTAATCTATCGTCAAGCAGCTTACTTTTAGGTAAGTCAACTTTGGTTTCCAAAGCTTGTATACCAGCAAGCTCCTTGGACTGCTTTTTGAAATTCTCCATCTGAGGAATTATATCACCATTTGAAGTTGCAACCTTCGGGTCAGAAGAAGATGGAACATTTTGGTCCATTCGATTGTTTATTTCTGATTTCAATCCCTTTGATTCTCTCAAATCCGCACGACCTTGTAACGATAATCCATGCCCACCAGTACTCTGGAAAACATCCTTGGAACTTGATCTAGTTCCATCACGATTGGTCCTAGATCTGTTCCTCCTAGCATATGAATGAACAATAGCAGAATCTTCTGATTCCTTAATATTTGGAGTCCCATCCATTGGGGAAGATTGTTCTGACGGAGAAACATTATTCCTTCTACTAAAATGTTTCCTATCACGTACAAGTAACTCATTATCACCATTAAAATTATCAGCACTATTGGGCTCACACGATGCAGGGACCAATGGTCTACCACTGCTTTCAACAGAGTCTCCATGAGGTGAAGCAGTCAGCACAAAACTACCTTTAGCTTCACTGTATTGACACCATATGGAATGGAAATAGAACAGGTGAATTTCAGAAGCATAGGTCAAACTACAATCCAATGAAACTCAGCAGCAAAGTGAATATACCTAGTTACAAATTGTTCTGCATGATGATCAGTGACTGATGTAGATTGGACACTAACTGAAGAAGCATTCCCAAATTTGAAGTCTAAAGGGTTGCCACCCTGCAGGTAAGGAAAATTATAAAAGTTTTCACCATTAAATACTGTTGAAATTGAAATGGGGGAGTGACGTGCATACTTTCTCAAGAAATTCTAGCTCTCTTCTCCTTTCCTCCCGAACATCATATTCCTGTCTGTTTAAATAAAAAAAGAATCTTAATTATCAAGATTTAAAAATGATGCTACTTCCAATAATTTACAAGAGAGACAGAATTGCAGTGGAAGATGCACAAAAACAAGATGTCTACATTACCTAAGCTCTGCCTGAGCTTTCTCAATTGCTGCATGACGTGGAGAGGTTTTAATACCAATACCAATGCCACCATCAACAACCCCTCCCATGGAATCAACCTCAGCATTTACTAGGAAAGGAGATCCTGAACCACATCCATGCATTCCTAGTCTGCTATCTACAAGCTTTTCCCTTCATGATTCAGAGAACTATCAAGCAGACATCAGAAAGAAAATCAATGAAATTGATATTTAAACAAAGATGAAAAATCACAATCCATTTCAACCTTCAATCAACTGAAAAAAAAACTTGTTTCATGAAAATAATACAAATCATTTTGTTTAACTTAAACAAGTTCAAAAACTATAACAAATAAATATGGACAAATTAGAGGTTCAAAGAAATCACAAGATCAATGACACATCAAATCAACGTCTTAGTAAAATTTCAGGCCATGGTGACTAAAATATAAAAAAAGCTAACATCAATAACCAACATAAATATATGTCTTACATGCAGAAGAACAACATAAATTTAAAAGAACAGAAGAATCTCAAAGCACACTATCCCACCCAACAACTTACCATATCAAGGAAAAAAACAGATCTGTAATCTCATCTATGCTTCAATTTCATTGTAAAGCCTTGTAATTAAAAAAAATATATGTGGCATGCTTCAAGTTCATTACAAAGAAAGGAAAATTATCCATGGAAGGCAGCAAGTGTGCTGGACCACAGTATTACACAAAAAAAGTTAAGCAACTTAAATTCCACAAGAATATCAATGTAACAAAACAAAATAATATGGTTTCCCACTTTAACAACCAACCAAGTGAATAGATCATATCCTATAACCCATTCTCTTGCACATCATACATCACACAGTATACTGGGGTGCCACTAGTCATCCCAAGCAGAATAATTTTTTGAATGTTTATGAAGCTGTGATACTGTGCTTAAATTCATTGTGGTATACTAAAAAAACATATAGCAAAATTGCATGCACAGCAGTGTGATGAGCACTAAAGGTGCACGTCTGAACACTCCAAACAATAGTTGAGCTCAAACAGCTCAATTTTCCGGACAGGGGAATGCATCATTGGTAACGCATGTCAGAATCCAAAGCAATGCCCTCACATAGTAATTAATGACTGCACAATATCCAGCACATGCAGTCACACATTAAGAATGTTCGTCCATAAAAAAGAACGATACACACTCAAACGTCAATCAGTGCTTTCAAAGTCTCATGCAATCACTAGCTAAGGAAGAACTTCTAAACTCCATAGCTACCTAACCAAGACACTAAAGGAGCATTCAATCCTGAAGCACCAAATCAGACCAAAAACAAAAAGGAACACACGCTCATTGCACGAAAGGAGTAAACCCTAAATTCCACTCCCACTCATATCACGCACGATTTGAATACATTCAACATTGCACACCAAACGTCCCGCACTACCTAAAATTCTAGGTTTTAGAAAGAAGTCGGGAATTAAACCCGAAATTCGAACAGTAGTCACCTGAATTACAAAATTGGGGAGCTAGGGCATAAAGCAGAGACAGAATAGGAAGGTCCGCTGAGGGGGATTTCTCTCTGCTAGGGTTTTTGAAGGGTGAAAAACGAAGTCAATCAAAAACGACCCAAATTAGCCCTAGAACACAACACCTCGCGGCAAATGTCAGCCATTAGAGAGCGTTAATTAGGTCTGTGTGTTTCAATCTCTCCCCCAGAAACAAAATTTTGATTTCTCGCTCTGGTCCTTTTCGCGTGTTTTTAAAAAAATAATTCTCGGAAGAGAGAGACTTCTCCTGTGTGTCTTGGGTCTTCTTTTGCAGGCCTTTCTCCTGTGTGTGTTGGGCCTTCTTTTGCAGGCCTTTCTTCTGTGTATCTTGGGCCTTCTTTTTTAAACAAAATAGGATAAATGTCTACATTCTTTTTTTAAAAAAATTAAAAATTGTGAAATTCCTGACAAGTTTAATTAAATGAAAAAGGAATTATTCGATTGATAGGACACAGTCTCTTTAAGATTATTAGCTCATAGTTATTGCCAATTTCAAATTATCTTTGATTAAAAAACACTTCAATGTCTACTAGAAGTTTAGTTTAATATTCATTTTTTCACTCATATATTAATATATTATTTATCTATCCAAAAAAAATTATATTTTCTTTCACATTGCTATCAATCTTCCTTTGAATTTATATTGTACAAGAGTTTGAATCAAATAATTATAGAACGAAAACATCAATAATTGTGGACCCACTTCTCAGACTCTCTTTTAAACTAGATGATGAAGGGGGTTTAGAAGATGTAGAAATAATGATTTCATATCCCTAGAAGCCTTTAAAGCCTCATTAAGTATATATACTAAAGACGAACAGGATGGACGACCACGTAATTTATCCCCGTTCGTCCATTTAATATGACAGCTTATATTTGTTTCTATATTGACACTATTCAATGTTCTATCTTTATTATTACTCTCTTTCATTCATTTACTCAAAGTTGCAGAAAGTTTTCTCTCTCATTCTTTAGCTCTTCGCCCTCAACTTCCTCTGTTTCTCCGCCTGACCTCTACCACTCGGCAACACAGAACCTTCCTTCCTTTTCTTCATCTTAAAACTCTAAACATTGCATCTCTCCAAATCTCACGATTTTATTCAATATTTGGAGTTTCTCTCCAACAAAACCTTTGAGGTTTACAAATGCGGTAAGTTCTCCTATTTTTTCGGCGGTTTTGTTTCAGTCATGATTTTGTATTTTCTTTTTCTGTTTGCGTTTTTTGCTTTGACTTTCATCGAGCTTTTGTTGTGTGTACAGATGGGTCACGGTTTATTCAACATTTAGAGTTTCTCTCCAACAAAACCTTTGAGGTTTACAACTGTGGTAAGTTCTCCTATTTTCTTCGACGGTTTTGTTTCAGTCATGATTTTGTATTTTCTTGTTCTGTTTGCATTTTTTGCTTCAACTTTCATCGAGCTTTTATTGTGTGTACAGATGGGTCACGATTATATTCAACATTTGGAGTTTCTCTCCAACGAAGTCTTTGAGGTTTACAACTGTGGTAAGTTCTCCTTTTTTCTTCAGCGATTTTATTTCAATCATGGTTTTGTATTTCCTTTTTCTGTTTGCGTCCTTCGAGTTTCATCGAGCTTTTATTATATGTACAGATGGATCACAGTTTTATTCAACATTTGGAGTTTCTCTCCAACAAAGCTTTTCAGGTTTATAACTGTGGTAAGCTTTCCTTTTTGCTTTTTTCCTACAATAATGATTGATATTTATCCGGTTTAATTTTTTTCCTTCGACTTTCATCAAGGTTTTATTATGTGCAGAGATGGGTCAACTGGGTTAAGGAGAGAGACGAACGATTTTCTTTTCTGCTTCTTCATCATTTATGAGTTAGTTTAGCTAGCAAAGAAATTTTTTTTCCCTCCAATGAACGGATTCAGCCCTGTTGCTTCTCATCTTTTCTGAAGTTAAGTGTATCTAAACAATAACTTTGACTTCCTATACCTTCCTATGTGATTAAAGATTTACGGTTTTAAGTCTGGTTGTTGTTGTTAAGTCAAAATGACTTTACGTCAATGATTTTGATAAAGAACAAATAATAATGAAAGAAAAAAATCAAACGGAAGCAGAAGAATATCAGACAGAAGGTGCAAATAAAAATAAGACGGAAGCGCGAAGATGAAAGTCAAACGATAAAAAATCAGATGGAAGGCGCAAACCAAAAATCAGAGGGAAGGAGAAAACAAAACTGAGACGGAAGGCGCAAACCAAAAAATCAGACGGAAGGCGCAAAAGAAAAATCAGACGGAAGAAAGTGAGACAAAAGAACCGATACCACGTCGGATGATTAATCAGCTTGAGTTAGTTATAGAACTCAACTGAATAACTGAGTCTTAAAAGATCAAGAACCAAGAAGAAAGAAGCAATTATCAAGAAGCAGTTGAAGACGAATGCTATAAATATGAGTCGGAGT